>JAVJIX010000322.1:147500-180000 GCA_036785185.1 Paratrypauchen microcephalus
CCCCCGAGTCTGCCCCCGAGTCTGCCCCCCGAGCCTGCCCCCGAGCCTGCCCCCGAGTCTGCCCCCGAGCCTGCCCCCGAGTCTGCCCCCGAGTCTGCCCCCGAGTCTGCCCCCGAGTCTGCCCCCGAGTCTGCCCCCGAGTCTGCCCCCGAGTCTGTCCCCGAGTCTGCCCCCGACCCTGCCCCCGAGTCTGTCCCCGAGTCTGCCCCCGAGCCTGCCCCCGAGTCTGCCCCCGAGTCTGCCCCCGAGTCTGCCCCCGAGCCTGTCCCCGAGCCTGTCCCCGAGCCTGCCCCCGAGCCTGCCCCCGAGTCTGCCCCCGAGTCTGCCCCCGAGCCTGCCCCCGAGCCTGCCCCCGAGCCTGCCCCCGAGCCTGCCCCCGAGTCTGCCCCCGAGTCTGTCCCCGAGTCTGTCCCCGAGTCTGTCCCCGAGTCTGTGGGTTCTGTGGTATTAAAGGGGGGTGGGGCTTCTGTGATTGTCACATGACTCAGAGGACAGCTGGGTGGCCCTCTGTCCTCCTTCTCTCTCCTCCTCCCCTCCTCTCCTCTCCTCTCTTCCTCCTCTCCTCCTCTCTTCCTCTCCCTCTCCTCCTCTCCTCCTCCTCTCTCCCCCTCCTCCTCTCCTCCTCCTCTCCTCTCCTCCTCCTCCTCCTCTTTCCTCCTCCTCCTCTCCTCCTCCTCTCCCCCTCCTCTCCTCCTCTCCTCCTCCTCCTCTCCTCCTCTCCTCCTCCTCTCCTCCTCTCCTCCTCTCCTCCTCCCCTCCTCCTCCTCCCCTCCTCCTCTCCTCCTCTCCTCCTCTCTCCCCCTCCTCCTCTCCTCCTCTCCTCCTCCTCTCCTCCTCCTCTCTTCCTCTCCTCCTCCCCTCCTCCTCCTCCCCTCCTCCTCTCTTCCTCTCCTCCTCTCCTCCTCCTCTCCTCCTCCCCTCCTCCTCTCCTCCTCTCCTCCTCTCCTCCTCCTCTCCTCCTCTCCTCCTCCTCTCTCCCCCTCCTCCTCCTCTCCTCCTCCTCTCCTCCTCTCCTCCTCCTCTCCTCCTCTCCTCCTCCCCTCCTCCTCCTCCCCTCCTCCTCTCCTCCTCTCCTCCTCTCCTCCTCCTCTCCTCCTCTCTCCCCCTCCTCCTCTCCTCCTCTCCTCCTCCTCTCCTCCTCTCCTCCTCCTCTCTTCCTCTCCTCCTCCCCTCCTCCTCCTCCCCTCCTCCTCTCTTCCTCTCTTCCTCTCCTCCTCTCCTCCTCCCCTCCTCCTCTCCTCCTCTCCTCCTCTCCTCCTCCTCTCCTCCTCCCCTCCTCCTCCTCTCTTCCTCTCCTCCTCCCCTCCTCCTCCTCCTCTCCTCCTCTCCTCCTCCTCTCCTCCTCTCCTCCTCTCCTCCTCCTCTCTTCCTCTCCTCCTCCCCTCCTCCTCCTCCCCTCCTCCTCTCCTCCTCTCTTCCTCTCCTCCTCTCCTCCTCCTCTGACTCTCGTTCTTCTCGTTCTTCGTCCTCAGCCTCGTGCGGTCAGCGTGGACCTTCAGACTGATGCCACTCTTCAGGTCGACATTTCAGATGCTCTGAGCGAGAGAGACAAGGTCAAGTTCACCGTCCACACCAAGGTGAGCTCAGAGGTCACCACAGGTCAGCCGAGTGCTTAGCACCCACGCTTCACAGAAATGACCCCGGCCCGGGCCTTTCTGCCAGTTTGCATGTTCTCCCCATGTCTGGAGACCATCTCCTGGAGAACATCTCCTGGAGACCATCTCCTGGAGACCATCTCCTGGAGACCATCTCCTGGAGACCATCTCCTGGAGAACATCTCCTGGAGACCATCTCCTGGAGACCATCTCCTGGAGACCATCTCCTGGAGACCATCTCCTGGAGACCATCTCCTGGAGAACATCTCCTGTAGGTTCATGTAGAAGAGCAGTGTCCCCCTCTCACAAAGAAACTCAAGAAATAAAATCAATAAATCAACAATATCGAAAAAACAAAACAAAAACTGAACTCTGTGGGGTATTCCACGAAAGCTACTAAGCGCAAAGCCCGGCTTTGTTCGTCAGTTGGCGCTAGGTTAAGTGAGAGTTCGGTTCCATGACGCTCGCTAAACTTAGTTCCCGCTGAGTTACTGGGGCAACATGGTCTTAGCAGATAGTCTGGTCGCGGGCTGGCTAAGTTGTGTCTTACTTAGGCCGTGTCGCAGAGAATACGTACCTGACGTAAACAGAGTGTCAAACACACCGTTCCGCACACCTCCCCGCATGAGTATCTGTGTTGTCCGAAAACAACATCAGCAAAAAAACAAATTACCTTACGTTCTCGGTTCTTGACAATTCTCCGGTAATCTAAACATATGCTTTTTGGCCGCTGTCTTTACGACATTAACATATAGAAGAATTCCAGCATTATTTCAAAGAATATCTGTGGTCGAGTGGATTTGTGCTTTGACTCTTGTGTGGGCGGGCCGGGTTCGATTCCCGCTATTGACCTATTGATGCCCACGTCAAATTTCAGTTAAATTTTCACGCATTTATATTTGCAACATATTACAGAAATGGAAATGAATTTAACCTACAATTACTCTTATCATCACATCAAATTATATCAGCTGGGCCTAACATCACTCTCACCTGACGACATTGACACTTTATATTTTATGTGACATCTCTATCAAAGAATACAGTTACAGGTAAACCTTTACTTTTAAAACTAAATGTAGCCAAATAACAGGCACACTCCATGATGCAACATTTCAATGATTCAACAAATTTGCTTCAGAGATGCTGTGCAAGCCTCTTTAATGAAATCCTATTTATCAATTTCCATCAATAGGCATAAAACAATAAAAGACATTAGGTATGACATTCTGGTGTGAGGTCACTGCTGGAGGACTGCTGAGGGTCAGGCAAGGCACTGCTGGAGGACTGCAGAGGGTCAGGCAAGGCACTGCTGGAGGACTGCTGAGGGTCAGGCAAGGCACTGCTGGAGGACTGCTGAGGGTCAGGCAAGGCACTGCTGGAGGACTGCTGAGGGTCAGGCAAGGCACTGCTGGAGGACTGCTGAGGGTCAGGCAAGGCACTGCTGGAGGACCGCTGAGGGTCAGGCAAGGCACTGCTGGAGGACTGCTGAGGAGGGTCCAAGTGTACGCCATCTTCAGTAACTTGAATATACTCTTCAGGAGAACTCGCAGGAAGGATCTTTGATGGGGTCCCTCCTTCAGTTACCTCCACCAGTGGGCGACCCCGGTTTAGGGCCAGTGCCAGCTCCTCTGCAGGTGAAAGGTTTTGAGGGGGCTCCCACCTCCTGTGGCTTGGTAGCTACTGTTCATTTTAAATTAAATTAAGGTACCATTTCAACAGTATTACTAATTTCACTGAATAATAATATTAATATTAGCCTACTTACCACTCTGCAAAATGTTTTTATGCTTTGTCTTTACCTGTAAAACAGTCCTCTTCACATTATTCCTGCTCAAAGACAAGATAACACAATTTAACGTATTAGTTGGAGCAAATACTTTTACACAGTAAAAATAAATTACAACTGACAAGACTGCTCTACAAATAAATAATAATTATGCCATCAACTGCCCACCATGAGTATCGAACTCACAATCTTCCGTACTCCAGACGGTAACTCTACCCCTGCGCCACAAATCGGCATTCACGTCAATGGTGAAAAACAGACTTAAAAAACTCACTGTCCAGCACTGTTATAGGACTTAACTTGCGTATTTAAGCGCTCGGCGATCTTCTGCCACGTCATGTCTCTGGCCTTGGTTATCGCAAGTGCGTTGTAGAGTTCCAAAAGCAACTTCTGTTCTGATGCGCTGAAATAATCGGCCCGAATCTTCGACATGATCGCGTTTTCGACAGTCGTTTGTTCAGGGCTTCTTACCTTCCCCGTGCACGCGTCTAGGCCCGGCCTGATTAGGCCTGACTGGGCTTAGCTCTGACTAGGCGCAGCTGAAACGCGTTAGTGGAACGGGTTCAAGCTTTTGTCTAAGTTGTGTCTCAGCCAGGTGAGAACTTAGCACTTAGTCGCCGCTAAGTTTAGCCACGTTCGTGGAATACCCCCCTGGTCTGAGCTGAACACACCTGAGTGTGTGTGTGTGTATATTTGTGTGTATATTTGTGTGTATATTTGTGTGTATATTTGTGTGTGTATGTTTGTGTACATGTGTATATGTGTGTATATGTGTGTATATTTGTGTGTGTATATGTGTGTGTGTATATGTGTGTATATTTGTGTATATTTGTGTACGTGTGTACATGTGTTATGGTGTGTAAAACAGCGCCCTCTGTCTGTTCCAGAGTTCGTTGCCAAACTTTAAGCAGAATGAGTTTTCTGTGGTTCGGCAGCACGAAGAGTTCATCTGGCTCCACGACTCGTTTGTGGAGAACGAGGAGTACGCGGGATATATCGTAAGTACTACAAATACTAGTACTACTGCTAGTACTGCTACTACTTCTACTGCTACTACTGCTACTGCTACTACTGCTACTACACTCAACAAAAATATAAACGCAACACTTTTGTTTTTGCTCCCATTTTTCATGAGATGGACTTAAAGATACACAACACTACCATTTCTCTCAAACATTGTTCACAAATCTGTCTAAATGTGTGATAGTGAGCACTTCTGCTTTGCTGAGATAATCCACCCCACCTCACAGGTGCCACATCAAGATGCTGATCTGACATCATGATTAGTGCACAGGTGTACCTTATACTGCCCACAATAAAAGGACACTCTGAAATGTGCTTTTTTTTGCTTTATTGGGGGTCTGGGGACTCAGAACCAGTCAGTATCTGGTGTGACCACCATTTGCCTCATGCAGTGCAACACATCTTCTTCACATAGAGTTTATCAGATTGTCAGTTGTGGCCTGTGGAATGTTGGTCCACTCCTCTTCAATGTCTGTGCGAAGTTGCTGGATATTAGTGGGAGCTGGTACACGCTGTCGTATACGCCGCTCAAGCACATCCCAAACATGCTCAATGGGTGACATGTCCGGTGAGTATGCTGGCCATGCAAGAACTGGGACATTTTCAGCTTCCAAGAATTGTGTACAGATCCTTGCAACATGGGGCTGTGCATTATCTTGCTGAAACATGAGGTGATGTTCATGGATGTATGGCACAACAATGGGCCTCAGGATCTCATCACGGTATCTCTGTGCATTCAAAATGCCATCAATAAAATGCACCTGTGTTCTTCGTCCATAACAGATGCCTGCCCATACCATAACCCCACCACCACCATGGGCCACTCCATCCACAACATTGACATCAGCAAAGCGCTCACCCACACGACGCCACACACGCTGTCTGCCATCTGCCCTGAACAATGTAAACCGAGATTCATCCGTGAAGAGAACACCTCTCCAACGTGCCAGACGTCATCGAATGTGAGCATTTGCCCACTCAAGTCTGTTACGGCGACGATCTGGAGTTAGGTTAAGACCCCGACGAGGACGACGAGCATGCAGTTGAGCTTCCCTGAGACGGTTTCTGACAGTTTGTGCAGAAATTGTTTGGTTATGCAAACCAATTGTTTCAGCAGCTGTCCGGGTGGCTGGTCTCAGACGATCTTGGAGGTGAACCTGCTGGATGTGGAGGTCCTGGGCTGGTGTGGTTACACGTGGTCTGTGGTTGTGAGGCCGGTTGGATGTACTGCCATATTCTCTGAAACGCCTTTGGAGACAGCTTATGGTGGAGAAATGAACATTCAATGCACGAGCAACAGATCTGGTTGACATTCCTGCTGTCAGCATGCCAACTGCACGCTCCCTCAATGCTTGTGACATCTGTGGCATTTTGCTGTGAGACAAAACTGCACATTTCAGAGTGTCCTTTTATTGTGGGCAGTATAAGGCACACCTGTGCACTAATCATGATGTCAGATCAGCATCTTGATGTGGCACCTGTGAGGTGGGATGGATTATCTCAGCAAAGCAGAAGTGCTCACTATCACACATTTAGACAGATTTGTGAACAATGTTTGAGAGAAATGGTAATACTGTGTATCTGGAATGAATTTTAGATCTTTAAGTCCATCTCATGAAAAATGGGAGCAAAAACAAAAGTGTTGCGTTTATATTTTTGTTGAGTGTAGTAAAAAACAAACAATCCAAATAACAAAAAGGTCCAGATGAGCAGCATCAGAACAGTAGTGCAAACATGACTTCATTAAAGTGCCTGGTGATATAAAGTGTCTTTGTGCAGATGTTCTGAATTGTTCATGAGTCCAACAGCAGAGGGAAAGAAACTGTTCTTGTGACGGGAGGTTCTGGTCCCGATGGACCGTAGCCTCCTGCCAGAGGGAAGTGGCTCAAATAGTCCATGTCCAGGGTGAGAAGTGTCAGCTGCTCTCCGGCCTGCTCGCCCCCGAGTCCTGCAGACGTACAGGTCCTGGAGACATACAGGTCCTGGATAGATGGAAGGCTGCAGCCAATCACCTTCTCGGCAGAGCGCACAATGCGCTGCAGTCTCTGTTTGTCCCTGACAGTGGCTCCAGCACCACACAGTGATGGAAGAGGTGAGGATGGACTCAATGATGGCCGTGTAGAACTGCACCATCATCTGGACTGGCAGCTTGGCTTTTCTTAGCTGCCGCAGGAAGTACAACCTCTGCTGGGCCTTCTTGATGAGGGAGTTGATGGTCGGCTCCCACCTGAGGTCCTGTGTGATGTAAGTGCCCAGGAACCGGAAGGAGTCCACTGTGGTGATGGGGGAGCCTGTCAGGGAGAGAGGAGGCAGGGGGGCTCTGACTTTCCTGAAGTCCATGATCATCTCCACTGTCTTCTGGTGGTTGAGATCCAGGTTGTTGCTGCTGCACCAGGACACCAGCCGCTCCACCTCCCTCCTGTAGGCAGACTCATCGCTGTCAGAGATGAGCCCGATGAGGGTGGTGTCATCTGCAAACTGAACCAGTTTGACGGAGTCGTGGCCGGAGGTGCAGCAGTTTGTGTACAGGGAGAAGAGCAGAGGAGAAAGTACACAGCCCTGTGGAGATCCTGTACTGATGGTCTGGGAGTCCGAGACATTCTTGCCCAGCCGCACGCACTGCCTCCGATCCGTCAGGAAGTCAGTGATCCACCTGCAGGTGGAGTCAGGCACATTTAGCTGAGCGAGCTTGTCCTGGAGCAGAGCAGGGAGGATGGTGTTGAAAGCAGAGCTGAAGTCCACAAACAGGATCGTGGCGTAGGTTCCTGAGGAGTCCAGATGCTGAAGGATGAAGTGGAGGGCCAGGTTAATGGCATCGTCCATGTTCTGTAGGCGAACTGCCAGGGGTCCAGGAGGGGGGAGGTGAAGGACTTGAGGTCTGTGAACGCAGGAGCCAGTTCTTTAGCGCAGTGTCTCAGGGCGGAGGGAGAGACACCGTCCGGGCCTGGGGCCTTGCGGGGGTTCTGCTTACTAAAGAGTTTAGCCACGTCCTGCTCCAAGACAGTGAGAGAAGTGGGGGAGGAGGAGGGGTCCGGGTTGGGCATGACTGGAATGTCTATGGTGGTGCGGGGGGTGGGGGAGGGGGTGTGTCAAACCTGGCATAAAAGTCATTCAACTCTTCTGCCAGTCGTTTGTTGTCCACAGCGGGAGGGGCTCTGGGCTTGTAGTTGGTAATTTCCCTAAGCCCTCTCCAGACAGAACCAGAGTCATTTGACGAGAAATGATGCTTCAGACGTGTATTGTACTTCCACCTCTCTGCTAAATGAGTACCTGCTGCGTCTGAAGCTTTCTCGTTCTCCGGATCTGTGTGCTGCTTCAAGTTCCCTCCTAAGCTGCCTCAGTGTGGGTGTGAACCAGGGTTGGGCCTGTAGGCATATAGTAGGGGGTCAGTAGAGTCCGGTATGCTGCTCTGAATGTGGGGCAGTACCACTCTCTGGAAACACTTCATAATGATGATTGAAGTGAGTGCTACTGGCCTGTGGTCATTCAGGCAGGATGGGGGGTTCTTCTTGGGGAGGGGGACGATGGTGGTGGTTTTGTAGCAGGTGGAGACAGTGTGCTGACTGAGGGAGAACATGCAACAAACACTAAAAACGCTACAAAATCGGCATCCCGGAGCAGAGCAAATAACACCTCTGCCACGGGGGGCGCCAGGCAGCTGATGCTACTGGTCCAGACCCGGTCCAGACCCGGTCCAGACCCGGTCCAGACCCGGTCCAGACCTGTCTTAGACCCAGTTTGTCCCGGTTGTGTCCCAGATCCCTCCGGCTCCTCCTCGGCCGGACTTCGATGCCTCCAGAGAAAAGCTGCAGAAGCTCGGAGAAGGTGAAGGCTCCATGACCAAAGAGGAGTTCACCAAGATGAAGCAGGAGCTGGAGGCGTGAGCGACGCACAAATACACACACAAATACACACACACACACAAATACACACTACAACACACACACACACACACTACAACACACACACACACAAATACACACACACTACAGGAGCTGGAGGCGTGAGCGACGCACAAATACACACACACACACACACACATACACACACACTACAACACACACACAAATACACACTACAATACACACACACAAATACACACACACACACACACACAAATACACACACACTACAACACACACACACACAAATACACACACACACACACACACAAATACACACACACTACAACACACACACACACACTACAACACACACACACAAATACACACACACACACACTCTACAACACACAAATACACACTACAACACACACACACACTACAACACACACACACACACTACAACACACACACACACTACAACACACACACACAAATACACACACACTACAGGAGCTGGAGGCGTGAGCGACGCACAAATACACACACAAATACACACTACAACACACACACACACACTACAACACACACACACACACTACAACACACACACACAAATACACACACACTACAGGAGCTGGAGGCGTGAGCGACGCACAAATACACACACACACACACACATACACACACACTACAACACACACACAAATACACACTACAATACACACACACAAATACACACACACACACACACACACAAATACACACACACTACAACACACACACACACAAATACACACACACACACACACACACTACAACACACACACACACAAATACACACACACACACACACACACTACAACACACACACACACACTACAACACACACACACAAATACACACACACACTCTACAACACACAAATACACACTACAACACACACACACACTACAACACACACACACACACTACAACACACACACACACTACAACACACACACACAAATACACACACACTACAGGAGCTGGAGGCGTGAGCGACGCACAAATACACACACAAATACACACTACAACACACACACACACTACAACACACAAATACACACTACAACACACACACACACTACAACACACAAATACACACTACAACACACACACACACAAATACACACGACAACACACACACACACACAAATACACACACACAAATACACACTACAACACACACACACAAATACACACACACACTACAGGAGCTGGAGGCGTGAGCGACGCACAAATGCACACACACAAATACACACACACACTACAACACACACACACAAATAACACAATTCTATGCCGTATATATAGTAGGGGGGTTTGGGGGTCCCTGGCCTGAAAAACGCTGAAGACCCCTGCACCTGTCAATAATAGTATTGATCAGGTTCCATATCCCCCACAGGGAGTACCTGGCGATCTTCAAGAAGACGGTGGCGATGCACGAGGTGTTCCTGTGCCGAGTGGCTGCTCACCCCGTCCTGAGGAAAGACCTCAACTTCCACGTGTTCCTGGAGTACGGACAGGACGTGAGTCATGTGACCCCTGCCCCTGAGGGTCACGTGACCCCTTTTAAGAATTTCACCAAAGCGGAGTTCCCGTCATTATAATGATCAATGTTTTTGAGACGTTCAGGAGTAAAATGAGCGAGTGAAACTAAACCGACTGGACGCAGCTCATTCAGAGAAGCGCCGGCGCTTCTCCAGCAGAAGCACCGACCTTCACCGGGGAGTTTGTGTGGAGTCCAGTTGGTTCAGTTTCAGTTGTTGATAAAAACACTTCAAATTTGACCAGAGTGTGACGCACACCTGTGACGCACACTTTTCTCTCTCTGCAGCTGAGCGTTCGGGGGAAGAACAAAAAGGAGAAGTTGGAGGATTTCTTTAAGAATGTGGTGAAGTCTGCGGACGGCGTCCTGGTGGCGGGAGTCAAGGTGATCATGTGACCCAGGGGCGGAGCCTGCGGTGGCCAATGGGAAATCTGCTAAGAGATTGTTTCATAGGGAGAGTTCCAGAGATTAGAGAACCATAAACCATTAGTAAGGTCATAGGTCATAGTTGCTTTATTGTCAAAAAACAATCATATGTACATGTACATAGAATGAATTCGAAATTTGGTTTCCCCACTAACCAGGCAGGACAGTATAGAGTGGGTAGGGGAGGGGCCGCTGCACTTGCGCGCGCCACCGACTGGGAGATGCAGAGTGGAAAAGATGCAATACACTCAATACAATTATACACAACATGTAATGACAGAAAACAATTGGACAGGTAACATATGGTGTCTTTTTCTTTGGTGACAAGAGGGAAGGGTGTGGGGCAAGGGAACAGATCAGAAATCCATTAAATTGATTGAAAACTGAAAAAGAAGCAGACATCCTAAAAATAGACAGGGCAGCATTACTTAATACATGTGAGTGTGAGTCCAATAGTGTGTGGCGATGTTTTTGTAGAGTCTGAGATAAGCGGCGGCTGTCGGCCTTGGACGTGTTTGTGCAGAAGATGCAGTCAAAAAGAGTCCGGTTCAATCACATTTTCCAGGAGACTTGATTACAAAAAGGGTAATTTAACATAATCGATACATTTTAGAACTCAGGCGAACAGACAATTTGCCAGAACTCTGGTTTCTGTCAGGTCCCCACTTCCTGCAGGTCTGTGCGACTCGCAGTCCTCCCCCTGGCACGTATGATAGTGAATATGGACTGAGCCACTGTTCCCCACAGTTCCAAATCCATTTATCTGTGATGTTATCCAGCACCAGGGGGGTCCCACAGATGGATGATACGTTCACCTGTGTTTTTCCTTCTGATGTTGCCCCCCCGAGTTCGCAGTTCCCCGTACTGAGCGGCGGATCGGGGCTCTTTTATCCGCTCGGCTCCAAATAGTGATGGGTCAGAAAACATCCCCCGGCCAATCCAGATGTCCTGCCATCAAAATTCCAATAGTAATCCCTCCGTGTCCTCCGGTAACAGCGGTGCCAGGCACACGACGCGTCCTTCATGTATCAGGCAGCATGTTCCCGCAGGGCTGACCGGCTCTCCAGACCGGCTCCTCCGTGGGGAAAAAAAAAGCGTAGGGACCAGCTTTATCCAATTAATAATTTAGGATTTGAAAAATCTGATCCAACAGGAGAAAAAAGAGACGAGACGAGAGAAATACATCAGACAGAGCAAAGATGGAGGAAGAGAAAAGTGCGTCTGCTCCTCATGACAGCTAGGAGGAGCAGACCAATCAGGCGCCTTCTTTCCTCGAGGCCCCTCCCCCAGGTTTGATTGACAGACTCTGAATGTCGTTTCAGGACGTAGACGATTTCTTCGAGCACGAGAAGACCTTCCTGTTGGAGTATCACACCAGAGTGAAGGACGCGTCTGCCAAATCCGACCGTATGATCCGCTCGCACAAAAGTACGACCCCGCGGCCCTGACCACTGACCCCAGAGCATGATGGGAAGTGTAGTGTGACGGTCTGTGTGTTTCAGACGCTGCAGACGACATCAACAGAATCGCCTCCACACTCTACACACTGGGGACACAAGACGGGACGGAACTGTGCAAGTACGAACGCACAACACACACAGAACACACACAGAACACACACAGAACACACACAGATCTGACCATGTGTTTTGTTCCAGGTTTTTCCTCAAAGTCTCGGAGCTGTTCGAGAAAACCAGGGTCAGTCTCACATTTCACTCTGACTCTGACTATGTGACTCTCTGACTATGTGACTCTCTGACTCTGTGACTCCGACTCTGTGACTCCGACTCTGTGACTCCGACTCTGTGACTCCGACTCTGTGACTCTGACTCTGTGACTCTCTGACTATGTGACTCTCTGACTCCGACTCTGTGACTCCGACTCTGTGACTCCGACTCTGTGACTCTGACTCTGTGACTCTCTGACTATGTGACTCTCTGACTATGTGACTCTCTGACTCTGTGACTCCGACTCTGTGACTCCGACTCTGTGACTCCGACTCTGTGACTCTCTGCCTCTGTGACTCTCTATGTGACTCCAACTCTGTGACTCCGACTCTGTGACTCCGTGACTCCGACTCTGTGACTCTTGACTCTCTCTGTGACTCCGACTCTGTGACTCCGACTCTGTGACTCCGACTCTGTCTCTGTGACTCTCTGACTCTGTAACTCTGACTCTGTAACTCTGACTCTGTAACTCTGACTCTGTAACTCTGACTCTGTGACTCCGACTCTGTGACTCCGACTCTGTGACTCTGACTCTGTGACTCTGTGACTCTGTGACTCTCTGACACTGTGTCTCTGTGACTCTGTGACTCCGACTCTGTGACTCTGACTCTGTGACTCTGACTCTGTGACTCTCTGACTCTGTGACTCTCTGACTCTGTGACTCTCTGACTCTGTGACTCCGACTCTGTGACTCCGACTCTGTGACTCCGACTCTGTGACTCTCTGACTCTGTGACTCCGACTCTCTGACTCTCTGACTCTGTGACTCTCTGACTCTGTGACTCTCTGACTCTGTGACTCTCTGACTCTGTGACTCTGACTCTGTGACTCTGAGACTGTGACTCTGTGACTGTGACTCTGTGACTCTGACTCTGTGACTCTGTGACTCTGTGACACTCTGACTCTGTGACACTCTGACTCTGTGACTCTCTGACTCTGTGACTCTGACTCTGTGACTCTGTGACTGTGACTCTGTGACTGTGACTCTGTGACTCTGTGACACTCTGACTCTGTGACTCTGTGACTCTGTGACACTCTGACTCTTTGACACTCTGACTCTTTGACTCTCTGACTCTGTGACTCTCTGACTCTGTGACTCTCTGACTCTGTGACTCTGACTCTGTCTCTGTGACTCTGTGACTGTGACTCTGTGACTGTGACTCTGTGACTGTGACTCTGTGACTGTGACTCTGTGACTGTGACTCTGTGACTGTGACTCTGTGACTCTGTGACACTCTGACTCTGTGACACTCTGACTCTGTGACTCTCTGACTCTGTGACTCTCTGACTCTGTGACTCTGACTCTGTGACTCTGTGACTGTGACTCTGTGACTGTGACTCTGTGACTCTGTGACACTCTGACTCTTTGACTCTCTGACTCTGTGACTCTCTGACTCTGACTCGTGACTCTTTGACAGAAAATCGAGGCTCGTGTGGCGGCAGACGAGGACCTGAAACTGGCCGATCTGCTGAAGTATTACCTGAGAGAGTCACAGGCTGCGAAGGTGTGTGTGTCTAAGATCAGACTTTATTGATCTCACACAGGAGAAGTTCACTTACCACATTAGCTCCAGACAGTTTAGTGCAAAAGAAAGTTTGAACAAAAAGTGCAGCAGACAAAAATAAGTACTAATAAATACAGTAATAATAAATACAGTAATAATAATACAACAGTAACTGAGAGAGTATAGAAAATATTTCCCGTCTGGACTCTACAGTGGAGTTGTACAGTCTGATGGAGGTGGGGATGAAGGATCTGCAGTAGCGCTCCTTCTTGCACTGGGGGTGCCTCAGTCGGCTGCTGAAGGAGCTGCTCAGCTCCTCTACAGTCCAGTGCAGAGGGTGAGAGGTGTCGTCCATGATGGACGTAAGTTTGTCCAGCCCCCTCCTCTCAGCCACCTCCTCTACAGAGTCCAGAGGACAGCCCAGGACAGAGCTGGCCCTCTTGACCAGCTTATTCAGTCTCTTCCTGTCCCGTTCTGTGCTGCTCGGGGCCCAGCAGACGACAGCGTAGAGGAGAGCAGAGGCCACCACAGAGTCATAAAAAGTCTTGAGCAGAGGCCTGCTCACTCCAAAGGACCTCAGTCTCCTCAGGAGGTGGAGGCGACTTTGGCCCTTCTTGTACAGGGCGTCGGTGTTGTGGGACCAGTCCAGTTTATTGTTGAGGTGAACACCCAGGTACTTGAAACTGTCCACAGTCTCTATGTCCTGCCCCTGGATGTTCACCGGTGAGTGAGGTAGTGGTCTCCTCCTGAAGTCGATCACCAGCTCCTTTGTCTTACTAGTGTTAAGGCTCAGGTGGTTGCGCCCACACCAGTCCACAAAGTCTCTGGTGACCGAGCGGTACTCCAGCTCGTTCCCCTCTGACACACAGCCCACAATGGCCGAGTCGTCGGAGAACTTCTGGAGATGGCAGCTGTCCGTGTTGTATGTGAAGTCCGAGGTGTATATGGTGAAGAGGAAGGGTGAGAGGACAGTACCCTGGGGGGCCCCCGTGCTGCAGACCACCACCTCTGACTCACAGCCGCGCAGCCGCACGTACTGTGGACGGTCAGTGAGGTAGTCGATGGTCCAGACAGCGAGATGTCCACCCACTCCCACGTCCTCCAGCTTCCCCCGCAGCAGGGCCGGCCTGATGGTGTTGAAGGTGCTGGAGAAGTCAAAGAACATGACTCTCACAGCACTCCCGGCGGTCTCTAGGTGGGTGAGCGCCCGCTGCAGCAAGTAGATGACGGCATCCTCTACTCCTACGTTTGGCTTGTAGGCAAACTGCAGCGGGTCCAGGTAGGGCTGGGCGATGTGGAGAAAAAAAATATCTCTATGTTTTTGCTATATCTCGATATACGATGTATATCTCGATATCTATGCAGGGGGAAAAAAAAACAAACAAATGCGCCAAATTCAGCAAGGTTTTTTTTTTTTAATTGAAGTGCAAACAGGCAGCCAAGTGCCTAAAGGTCGACAGGTACTAGTAACAAAGTGCTTGTGCACCATTTTTAACATTACCAAACCAAGGAAGTAGTATATTGCCTTATTTAAATTGTAAACATAAAACCTGAGGGTCGACAGTTCTTATGAAGTGCTTCTTTAACATTTAAGATAAAAGACAAAAAAATCCCTCATTTCGTAGCCAAGTGAAAATGCACATATTAAATGAATTGTTTTTAAATATAGATTAATAGAGCCTCAATCCATGAATTCTCGTGTGTTTTGTGACTGTAGAACATTTTATATTTGTGTGTGTATTTGCTTTAACTTAGCACATTATTCTGCATCATTTTTTTTTTTCTAGAAATACTATATTAATTTATTGCAACCATTAAAACGCAAGTGTGCTTTAGAATCAACGCCACATACCCACCCAAATATTTCACTCACTGGCAACACACACACACACACACACACACACACACACACACACACACACACACACACACACACACACACACACACACACACACACACACACACACACAGAGAGAGAGATTAAAACTCGCCAAATGCAGCCTTGCTCTGTGCCGCACTGACAAGAAAGTGGCGACTAGGGAGATTGTATCTAGGGTCAAGTGTTTTTAGCATTCGCATG
The DNA here is from genome assembly GCA_036785185.1 of Paratrypauchen microcephalus. Classification (NCBI taxonomy): domain Eukaryota; kingdom Metazoa; phylum Chordata; class Actinopteri; order Gobiiformes; family Gobiidae; genus Paratrypauchen; species Paratrypauchen microcephalus. Next base: position 163,079 of record JAVJIX010000322.1, read on the forward strand.
AAGCCCGGTCACTCAACAACCGCTATGGGCGTCATGTCTTTTGCGATATGAAAGGCAATGGACTCCGTAATGCTGACCCACCTTGCACTTGTTTTTCCATATGGTAGACACCGGGGTAAAGATGTTTGGAGCGTTGTTTGTTGTGTCTTCTTAGAAGATAAGATAAGATAAGATAAGATAAGACTTTATTGATCTCACACAGGAGAAATTTACTTGTCACAGTAGCTCCAGGTAGGGACAGTTTGAACAAGAAGACAAGTGCATGCAGGCAAAAAAAGGCATAAAGATAGGTGATAATAATAATTAAAAAAATAAGTAATAAATCGAATAATAATAATAGTAGAAGTGGTGGTGGGTTTGCCCTCGATGATTTTGATGGCACCAGTTTCTTGCAAAATGCCTCTTTCTGCTCCTCATCGGACGTTTTAAATCCGAAACACCGCCATATAATGGAGCCGTTTGTTCTTTGGTATGAATTCTCTCGTGCTTCTGTGGGCGCCGCCATGTTGAAAATGAGTTATCAACAAACACACGAGGTGTGCGTACGGGGAGGGGGGGGGGGAACGAGACACAGTGAAACACAAACGCAGAAGGAGGCGGGGCGGACAGCTCCACAAACAGATGAGGAAAATAAGCAGTGGTGAAATCTTATTCCATCTCGAGTTTTTCGATATGCCAAAATCTTTCTCGATTTCATAAAACATCTCGAGATATCGCAAATCTGGATGAATGGCCCAGCCCTAGGTCCAGGGTGGGGCTCACCACAGAGGGAGGTGTGAGGAGGGGGTGGGGCTCACCACAGAGGGAGGTGTGAGGAGGAGGTGGGGCTCACCACAGAGGGAGGTGTGAGGAGGGGGTGGGGCTCACCACAGAGGGAGGTGTGAGGAGGTGCAGAGGGGTGACGCTCTGTGTGATTGTGCGTCTGCCTGTGCGTCTGTAGGACCTTCTGTACAGGAGGAGTCGGGCTCTGGTTGATTATGAAAACGCAAACAAAGCTCTGGACAAAGCTCGAGCGAAGAACAGAGACGTTCTCCAGGCCGAGACGAGTCAGCAGGTCTGCTGCCACAAGTTTGAGAAGATCTCCGACAGCGCCAAGCAAGGTCAGAGGTCACAGGGGTCACACGTGTCATGAACCTCCTGACCTCTCGTTCATGTTTCTTTATGTTGTTCAGAACTGATCGATTTTAAAACTCGGAGAGTCGCTGCGTTCAGGAAGAACCTGGTGGAGCTCGCAGAGCTGGAGCTGAAGCACGCCAAGGTACGAATAGATCCTCCTTCTCAGAACCTCCTCCTCAGAACCTCCTCAGATCCTCTGACCCTCTCTGGTGTTTCTGACCCTCTCGTTTCAGGGGAACCTGCAGCTGCTTCAGAGCTGTTTGGGAGTGTTAAAAGGAAACACTTAGAACCAACACCAACCCTACACTACAGCAGTCCGTCCAGACCGGGTCCAGACCAGGTCCAGACCGGGTCCAGACCGGCTCCAGACCGGCTCCAGACCGGGTCCAGACCGGCTCCAGACCCTTTATTACACTAAAAGCCTGATTTCGTCCTCTAACACTAGACCTGGGGTTTCATAACTGGACCTTCACAAAGCCAGGTCAGACTGTGCCCCAGAGACTTAATGAAGAAACCAGGTCTAAACCAGGTCTAAACCAGGTCTAAACCAGGTCTAAACCAGGACTAAACCAGGTCTAAACCAGGACTAAACCAGGACTAAACCAGGACTAAACCAGGTCTAAACCAGGACTAAACCAGGACTAAACCAGGTCTAAACCAGGTCTAAACCAGGTCTAAACCAGGTCTAAACCAGGACTAAACCAGGTCTAAACCAGGACTGAACCAGGTCTAAACCAGGTCTAAACCAGGTCTAAACCAGGACTAAACCAGGACTAAACCAGGTCTAAACCAGGTCTAAACCAGGACTAAACCAGGACTAAACCAGGTCTAAACCAGGTCTAAACCAGGACTAAACCAGGACTAAACCAGGTCTAAACCAGGTCTAAACCAGGTCTAAACCAGGACTAAACCAGGTCTAAACCAGGTCTAAACCAGGTCTAAACCAGGACTAAACCAGGTCTAAACCAGGTCTAAACCAGGTCTAAACCAGGACTAAACCAGGACTAAACCAGGTCTAAACCAGGACTAAACCAGGACTAAACCAGGACTAAACCAGGACTAAACCAGGACTAAACCAGGACTGAACCAGGACTGAACCAGGTCTAAACCAGGTCTAAACCAGGACCAAACCAGGACCAAACCAGGTCTAAACCAGGACTGAACCAGGACTGAACCAGGACTAAACCAGGTCTAAACCAGGTCTAAACCAGGTCTAAACCAGGTCTAAACCAGGTCTAAACCAGGTCCAAACCAGGACCGAACCAGGACCGAACCAGGACCGAACCAGGACCGAACCTGGACTAAACCAGGACTGAACCAGGACTGAACCAGGACCGAACCAGGACTGAACCAGGACTAAACCAGGACTGAACCAGGACTGACCTGGAGGCTGAAGGTCTTGGTTGGGAGTAAACGGATTCCTTGAGATTTTGGTCTGGTCCTGGTTCTGTCTCGGTCCTGGCCCTGGTCCTGGTCCTGGTCCTGGTCCTGTCTCGGTCCTGGTCCTGGTCCTGGTCCTGGTCCTGTCTCGGTCCTGGTCCTGGACTGCAGATGTCGTCTGTAAAATATCCCACAGGAACACGACTCTTTTACACTTTATTTTTCTTATTTTGACTTTTCTGTAAATTTTACATAAAAACTTTGAATTTAGACTTTTCCCTTTGTTTTTTTTATGTCATTAGGATTTTGTTTTATCTCTGAAAACCCGGTTTAGACCCAGTTTAATCCTGGTTTAGTTCTGGTTTAGTTCTGGGTTAGACCCAGTTTAATCCTGGTTTAGTTCTGGTTTAGTTCTGGGTTAGTTCTGGGTTAGACCCAGTTTAATCCTGGTTTAGTTCTGGGTTAGTTCTGGGTTAGACCCAGTTTAATCCTGGTTTAGTTCTGGTTTAGTTCTGGGTTAGTCCTGGTTTAGTTCTGGTTTAGTTCTGGTTTAGTTCTGGGTTAGTTCTGGTTTAGTCCTGGGTTAGTCCTGGTTTAGTTCTGGGTTAGTCCTGGTTTAGTTCTGGGTTAGTTCTGGTTTAGACCCAGTTTAATCCTGGTTTAGTCCTGGTTTAGTCCTGGGTTAGTCCTGGTTTAGTTGTGGGTTAGTCCTGGTTTAGACCCAGTTTACTTCTGGTTTAGTCCTGGTTTAGTCCTGGTTTAGATCTGGGTTAGTCCTGGTTTAGTCCTGGTTTAGTCCTGGTTTAGATCTGGGTTAGTGCTGGTTTAGTTCTGGTTTAGTCCTGGTTTAGTCCTGGTTTAGATCTGGGTTAGTGCTGGTTTAGTCCTGGTTTAGTTCTGGTTTAGTCCTGGTTTAGTCCTGGTTTAGATCTGGGTTAGTGCTGGTTTAGTCCTGGTTTAGTTCTGGTTTAGTCCTGGTTTAGTCCTGGTTTAGATCTGGTTTAGTTCTGGGTGGACTTGTGGACTTTTTTTTTTTTTTTTTTTTGCTGATGATTTTCTTTATTTTCACTTTATTTTTTATTTTTTTGGACCAAAAATGAACAAACGTCACTGATTCAATAAAGTTTAAACTCAAATCACAAACGACTCATTTTACTGCCTCATTTTACTGCCTCATTTTACTGCCACATCCGGGAGGGCATCCGACACATCCGGGAGGGCATCCGACACATCCGGGAGGGCATCACTGTGGGCATGTGGCGGAGGCTCTGGAGCTGTGGCCTCTGAGCTGGGGTCAGCGCTGAGTTACTTGGTCTGGACAAAAGAACAGTTTGTGTTCTCTTTAAGGACATTTTGGAATGGAAGTCATTGTAAACAACGTCCCCCCCTCTCCTCAGTGATACAACAAACAGAAGAGGAATCAATCCAATCAGTAACATAAGACATAATACAGTGGAATACTTGACACAAGGAATCTTTTTGTTTGGAAAACATTACGGGGGGGATCCAACTGCAGCAGACGAGTCACAATAATCCTGTTTTTCTCAGATTTCTGGGAGAGTTGAAATTAAAGGGGAAGATGCACGTAATCAAACACTTTAGAACTCAGGTGAACGGACAATTGGTCTGAAACCTGGTACTGCAAAGTCCCAACTTCAGGTCACCAAGACTCCAGTCCTCCCTCCTGGCGCGTGATTGTGGACTGAGCCGTTTCGCACATTTCCACAAACATTCCTGATGGTATCTGAGCGTCAGGGGGTTTCCACAGATTGGAGATGGTACAGTTCAATCTGTGTCACCTTCTGATGCATCCCTTCCCTAGGTCCACGACGACTCCGCTGTGGTGTACATTTACAGCTTTGGGGGATTCTTATTCGCTCCGATGGATCAGAAACATCCCCAGGCCAGTCACATGTCCAGCCACCAAAAATCCAATAAGTAAAAGGGTCCGTCCGGAAAAGTCTGCTTTCCCAAAGCCACATTTCAATTTATAATAATAATAATTCATACATTTATATAGCGCCTTTCATGACGCCCAAAGCTCTTTACAGTTCATTGTTCATTCTCTCCACACTTGGTGGAGGTAAGATACTCTTGTAGCCACAGCTGCCCTGGGGCAGACTGACGGAAGCGAGGCTGCCAATCTGCACCATCGGCCCCTCCGTCCACCTCCAACACTCACGCACACTCCACTTTCTCACGAGGCAATGTGGGTGAAGTGTCTTGCCTAAGGACACGACGACAGTTTTTGCGACTGGCGCCCCCCTGTGGCACCTGGAATTCCCGCGGTCTCCCATCCAACTACCAACCAGGCCCTGCCGTGCTGAGCTTCTGAGGTCTGACGAGATCAGGCTTTGACAGGCAGGTATGGGCAATTTGCATTGAGGGACCAGCTCATCAATTCCATAATTTAGGATTTGGAAAATCTGCTCCAACAGGAGGAACAGAGACGAAGACAAAAGAGGCACAGACACAGATCGAGATGAGGGAGGAGGAAAATACGGCTGACCTCAAGAGACAGAAGAGTGGAGACAGAAGATGAGAGAAACCTGGGGGACAGGTGAGGGACAGAGAGCAACCAGAGGGAAGCTGGTCATATTTTTACTGACGGATCTGGGCATAAGGAGGTTTTGGAATGTTTGTCTCTGAGCCGCTGGTTAAACAGTGTGCATGTGTCAGATGGTCTTCCTGTGTTCTCAGCTGAGATTCTTGCTCTTTTGTGGATGTTACAGTGGATTCATTTCCTCCCTGTGAATTATATCATGTGTTCTGATTCTGCTGCTGCGTTGTCTTAGTCACAGGTCGTCTGAGACTCGCCCTGATTTCATCTTTGAGATTCTTTGCTGCATAAATTGAATTGATAATTTGGGATCAATGTTTGCCTGAATCCCGGGACATGCTGGTATTTTGTGGAACGAGGAAGCGGATGTCCTGGATAAAAAGACACTTCAGAAAGAAAGTCTAGATCTGGTCGTGTCACTGACAAAGCAGGAACGCCACAGTGTCTGTAGCCACATCTGATGAATAAATGGCAACAGAACGGGAGGGGGAACAGTGGGGCAGGCACTATTTTTCAGTCCAAAACAGGAGGAAGTGTGGGTCCAACTGCAGAAGAGATGAAGTGGTCTTAACCAGATCGAGACTTGGGCACTGTGGATCGGCTGCTTGTTTATTTAAAATTGGGAAGCCCTAATAGCCTCAGCAACTGTGACAGAAACCCACAAACCGTGAGGCGCACGTGGAGGTCCTGCAGCACTTCCAGCAGAGAGAAGGAGGTCTACAAGGAGCTCATCTGGGAACTCAAACCTTCTCACTTAAATGTATTCTCTTGTCTGACAATATATCGATAGCAAAAGATATATAGGTATAATCGATATCAAAGGCTGAAACTGGAAAAACCGGTTCCCAGACAAATCCACAAATGGAGCAGTATGTCTGATGAGGTGCTACAGGACTGCTTTGAAACAACAGACTGGCAGATGTTTGCAGACGCAGCGGATGGTGACATTAATGCGTACACAGACTCTGTCGTAAGCTAAATACAGAAGTGCATTGAGGACACGGTGCCCAAAATCTCCATCTGCACTTACCCTAATCAGAAACCCTGGGCGGGACCGGAGGTGCGTGCTAAACTGAAAGCTCGCACCACCACCTTCAACTCAGGAGACCCCGAAGCCTACAAAGCAGCCAAGTACGACCTCAGAAAGACCATCAGGACTTCCCAGAGGGACTACAGGGAGAGAGTGGAGTCTGCCCAGCAGAGCAATGACCCGAGACGGGTGTGGCATGGGCTACGCTGCATCACTGACTACAAGGGGAGGAGCGGGCCCGTGGAACTGTCCAGCGCATCATTTCCGGACGAACTCAACACCTTCTACGCCCGGTTTGATGCAGATAACACCACGCCTGTCACCAGACCCCATGTGGACAGTGAAGACGCTGTACTTTGTATAGACACTGCTACAATGAGACGGGCGTTCAAGAGAGTGAATCCCCGCAAAGCACCAGGACCCGACGGCATCCCCGGACGGGTGCTGAGGGCTTGTGCTGACCAACTCGCCGGGGTGTTCACCAACATCTTCAACCTGTCTCTGAGCCAGTCTATCGTGCCCACCATCTTCAAGACCTCCACTGTAGTCCCCATCCCAAAGACCCCCACAGCATCCTGTCCTAATGACTATCGGCCCATAGCACTCACATCTGTCATCATGAAGTGCTTTGAACGAATCATTAAGAGACACATCTGTGACTCCCTCCCCGACACCCTGGACCCCCTGCAGTTTGCATATAGAGCAAAGAGGTCTACAGACGACGCTATTGCTCTAGCAGTCCACACCTCTCTCAGTCACCTGGAGAGAGGAAACACATATGTGAGAATGCTCTTCATCGACTACAGCTCGGCATTCAACACCATAATCCCCTCCAAACTGGTCTGTAAGCTCACCGCCCTGGGCCTGGGGACGTCCATCTGCTGCTGGATATGGGACTTCCTCACCAACAGGCCACAGGCGGTGAGGATCGGCAGCCACGTCTCCTCCACATGTGTCCTCAGCACTGGGGCACCCCAGGGCTGTGTTCTCAGCCCTCTCCTGTACTCCTTGTTCACCTATGACTGTACCGCCAGGCACAGGTCCAACACCATCCTCAAGTTTGCTGACGACACCACCATCCTAGGCCTCATCACCAACAACGATGAGAGTGCCTACAGAGACGAGGTGAAATCACTGACCAGCTGGTGTCAGGAAAATAACCTCTCTCTGAATGTCAGCAAAACTAAGGAAATGATGGTGGACTTCAGGAGACAGCGTGTAGACCAGCATCCCCCCATCTCCATCAACAACGCTGAGGTGCAGCAGGTCAGCAGCTTTAAGTTCCTTGGGGTCCACATCACTGAAGATCTGTCCTGGACACTACATACAGACACTGTGGTTAAGAAAGCCCGACAAAGACTCTACTTCCTGAGGAAGTTTAGTATAAACACCAGCATCCTCACAAACTTCTACAGGTGCACCATGGAGAGCCTGCTGACGGGCTGCATCACAGTGTGGTATGGGAACCACAAAGCACTACAGAGGGTGGTGCGAGCGGCAGAGGACATCACTGACAGCAGTCTCCCCTCCATCCAGGACATTTACCACAGCAGGGGTCTGCGTAAAGCACACAGCATCACTAAGGACCATACTCATCCGGCACAAGGACTCTTCCGTCTGCTACCCTCTGGTAGACGATACAGGAGCCTGCAGCACGCACAAAAACACTCAAAGACAGATATTACCCCCAAGCTGTCAGACTACTGAACTCTGGGTAATACTCTAAATAATACTACTGAACTCTCAATAATACTGCACTAAACTACCTTTCATTATGCATAATTATGTTTACTACTGCTGCTCTGTATGAATGTATCATGTTTGTCACTACCTCACTGTAAACTACTGTTACCTGTGCAATCATCTGTGCAATATTTATACCTTATTTAATCCTACCTGCACCTTTGTACATTGTACTTTGTATTTTTTTTACATTTTATTACATTTTTTATTATATTGCTTACTTCTCCCCCTGCACTTTTTGCAACACTTTTTTACCATGTACTATTACTGCTGTTATTAGCGAGTCAACGGTTCTTCTGATCCTAAACATTTCATTGCATTCTGACCTTGTGTTGTTCCTGAATATGACAAATAAACAAACTTGAATCTTGAATCTATTCTCTGTCTGAGGATGTAATGTCTTTTAACGACGATGGGGGCAGCACTGCGCCCTGCAGCGTGTGGCCTGCCGGAAATCATTAGAAGAAGTAGAAGAAGCAGTGCGCCTGCGCAGTGGCAGTGTTTGGTGTGCAGTGCGCAGTGTTGCCAACTTAGCGACTTTGTCGCTATTTTTAGCTACTTTTTGGACCCCCCTAGCGAGAAAATTAGACAAAAGCGACTAGCGACAAATCTAGCGACTTTTTTTGGTGATCAGAGGCTCCAAGATCGCGGGAGGGGGAAAAAATAATTGCGCCGTTTTCTCTCGTTCCCCGTTCAGAGAAAGAGACAGAGAGAAAGAGACAGAGAGAAAGAGACAGAGAGAAAGAGACAGAGAGGGGCAGTGGAAGAGACAGACTCACCAGTCTCTCCTCTGCTCCCTCCCATCTCGTCAGATCGCCTCGGAGTCTGGTCATTCCCCTCTCTGTTTCTGTCATTCAGTTTCTGTCGTCGCGTGCATATCCCTCTCATTCTTTAGAGCATTTCTTTTTTCTCCTCTTGTATTCAATCGCAATGCCACAACCAAAAGTGTATACACAAAAGTACAGACGGGAGTGGGAAAAAGCTAGTTGTACAGCACAGAAAAGTTTTAAAAAGCTAATTCTTTAGCACCAAAAAAATAAATAAAAAGCTATAGTTTGCCCACTATAGCACAAAAAAATAAAAAGCTTTAGTTAAACTACAGCACAAAAAAAACCACAAAATAAAAAAGCAAGCTATAGATCTTGGACTACAGCTCCAAAAAAAATATCTAAAAAATAAAAAACAAATAAAAAAATAAAAAACAAACAAGTATATGTAATAACAACACCAATAAAAGGTTAGTGTCACGGGGTAAAGAAGGTTAGGATGTGCCCCCCCCACCTCGCTCGCTCGTCTAGCTACTTTTAGCTACTTCTGGGCGGGCCAATAGCTACTTCCGATGCTGGGGAGTTGGCAACACTGGCAGTGCGCCTGCGCAGTGGACAGTCAGCATGAGCTCCATCGGGACCGGGGTGAGTCTCGGTTCTGTCCCGGTTTTGTCGCGGTTGTGCTCCGGTAAAGCGGCCCACACGCGGCTCCGCTCCGGGCGCAGCTCTTTCTCCTTTGGCCGTTTCTTTCTCTCACTGAAATGACGAGTTTAGTCCGATTTTTGTCAGAGCGCCGCTGCTGAGTCACAGCGAGCTAACAGGCTAATGCTAACAGGCTAATAATGAATAATAATAATAATAAGTCATAGCATTTATACAGCGCCTTTCATGACGCCTAAAGCACTTTACAGTTCAGTGTTCACTCCACACTTGGTGGTAAGATACTTTCTGTAGCCACAGCTGCCCTGGGGCAGACTGACTAATGCTAACAGGCTAATGCTAACGACACAAGCGAAAACGAAACAAACTTAAACTGTTTGATGTTAAATGTTGTTTAAAACAAATGTTGAGTTGTTTTTTTAAATGTATATTTTATTGTTTTTTCCAAGGTGATGGTTAAGGGAGGGATGTAAACAAGAAAGAGAAACAATAACAAAACTATACAGACAGGGACACACGGTAAATCCCTAGTGCCATAACACAGTTTGGCCACTTGGCTGTGATATAGTTACGCCATTTTATCCATTGATTAAGAAAATTGTCCATTTTGTGATTAACGGGCTGTGAGTTGTTCCATCTTATAAATACCAAACCCAATGTCTCTCCACATACTGTCGGGCGTTCCGGTTGTAGCCATTTCTTCGTGATGATCTTTTTACTTTAGCCAGCAGAATATTCATGAGGTATTTGTCCACTTTCAGCCAGTCCTGAGGAACATATCCCAGGTACAATGTCTTAAAGTCCGGTGGAAAATCCTCTTGCAGAACGTCCTTTAGGGCGTTCTGAATCTGAACACAAACCTTTCATGTTGGGGCAGTCCCAGAAAACCTGGTGGTGATTTGCACGTTGATGACCACGTTGTCTCCAACAAACTAAATGTGAGGATTTTTTAGGTTAAATTAAAGTTTGTCAGATTTAAGCCGCTGTGACCTCAGGTGCGCACTAATGTTTCACTTTAATATTTTTCTGAATGAGCTGAGCCATGAAGACAAACCTGCGCGTGACCCTGAACACACCTGCGCGTGACCCTGAACCTGCGCGTGACCCTGAACCTGCGCGTGACCCTGAACCTGCGCGTGACCCTGAACCTGCGCGTGACCCTGAACCTGCGCGTGACCCTGAACCTGCGCGTGACCCTGAACCTGCGCGTGACCCTGAACCTGCGCGTGACCCTGAACCTGCGCGTGACCCTGAACCCACCTGCGCGTGACCCTGAACCCACCTGCGCGTGACCCTGAACCCACCTGCGCGTGACCCTGAACCCACCTGCGCGTGACCCTGAACCTGCGCGTGACCCTGAACCTGCGCGTGACCCTGAACCTGCGCGTGACCCTGAACCTGCGCGTGACCCTGTTTACTCTGAATGACTCAAACACTGAGTATCGAACGGTTCTTGGACATAAAGTGTGAGACACACTCTGAACTGTCTGTGAGTTTCCTCTGCAGAGTGGCTGGACGCTCCCTTAGAGATGGGGTGAAGAGCTCAGTCACACGGGAGGAGCTCGGAGTAGAGCCGCTGCTCCTCCACGTGGAGAGGAGCAGCTGAGGTGGCTCGGGCGTCTGTTCCGGACGCCTCCTGGACGCCTCCCTCGGGAGGTGTTCCGGGCATGTTCCACCGGGAGGAGGCCCCGGGGAAGACCCAGGACATGCCGGAGGGACTATGTCTCCGGCTGGCCTGGGAACGCCTTGGGGTCCCCCCGGAGGAGCTGGAGGAAGTGTCCGGGGTGAAGGAAGAACTTGGATGTTCTAATCTCTTTGTGTGTGTTTTTCAGTACGATCTTTCAGCCTCCACCTTCTCCCCAGATGGGCGAGTGTTCCAGGTGGAGTACGCCATGAAGGCCGTGGAGAACAGCAGGTACACACACCTGTGTGTGTGTGTGTGTGTGTGTATATATATGTGTGTGTGTGCGTTATTGATCCTAAAACTGAAACTCGCTCCTCGTGTTCCTCAGGTCTGGATCTTAAAACAGGCAGAAACTTTCCTGACTGTTTAGGACTGAACCGGGACTGAACCGGGACTAAACCGGGACTGAACCGGGACTAAACCGGGACTAAACCGGGACTGAACCGGGACTGAACCGGGACTAAACCGGGACTGAACCAGGTCTTCCACAGGTCTCAGGACACACGGGAATAGAAAAAGTGTAAAATCACAGGGGGGGGGGATTATGGTGGGATCAGAATCGGTATCGGGTATCGAGTCTGTTTGACCTGTCGGTATCGCAGTAGTGTGCAGTACATATCAGTGTGTATTTGAAGTATTTCTGAAGTACTTGGTGTGTACTCTGCCTCAGTACTGCGATCGGGATCCGGTGTAAGGACGGAGTGGTGTTCGGGGTGGAGAAGCTCGTTCTGTCCAAACTTTATGAAGAAGGATCGAACAAACGCATCTTCAACATCGACAGACACGTCGGCATGGTAACCTCGCAACAACTACCGCACACACCGCACATTCTGAACAGTCAACTCCCAAAGGAACGTCACAAACACGACGAGACTGAAGCTCTAGAACAGGGGTCGGCAACCTGCGGCTCTTTGATCCCTCTGATGCGGCTCAGTACAGCGGTCCTTTGTTTATCGCGGGGGTTACATTGTAGAAATAACCCGCGATAGGCGAAATCCGTGAAGTACAGTGGTACCTCACCTTACGAAAGACCCTACATACGAAAAATACGAAACGCCTTCACGTCAAATTTTGGTCTCTAGATACGAAAGAAAATTCATGTTACGAAACGCGAAATCTCAAAAATGTAATGCGCGCTCAGATGCACGCCCCGAAACGTAAATACACTTTATCAACACACACGGGGTTAGGTTCCAGAGGTGGCCCGCGGTGGGAGAGGTCCACGAGGTAGGACAACTTTGTATTTTGCAATTGTTCTACATGTTTTAGGGCTGTAAATGCCTCACCACACACATTCTACACTTTTCTCAGACTGGAGTTGGGCTTTTCTTGCATTTCTCTCTCGTTTGAACACTCGAACTTTCATAGATTTTCAGCGGAATGTGTTGATAGTGAAGCGTGGGGGGGGGCACGGCTCAATATAGCGCCGAACGTGCGATGGGAGCGGAGACACAACAACACATCATCAGTGGGTAAAACTCACCTGTCTCACGACGGTCTAAACCCCGCTCACGTTCCCTTAGTGAGTGAACAATCCAACACTTGGTGAATTCTGCTTCACAATGAAGAGCCGACATCGAAGGATCAAAAAGCGACGTCGACACGGCGCGGGATGGAGCCACGGCGCCCGGGCCGTGCCTCCCCCTCGGGGCCGCGGGCCCGCGCAGGCCGAGCACGGGGTGATTTAATCCTGGTCTGGTCCCGGTTTGGTCCGGGTCTGGACCTGATCCGGTCCTGGTTTAGACCTGGTCTAGACCTGGTTTAGTTCTGGTCTAGACCTGGAAGTCACATAGAAGCAGAGCCCGCCCCGAGCGAGACCCCGCGGTCTTGCCCGCTGATAGAGCACCTTCCTCGGCCTGTTAGCTCACAGAGCGCCCCGGCTCTGGAGGTCAGATAGAGCCAGAGCCCGCCCCGCCCCCCCGCTCTTATTCCCGCTGAAAGAGCGTCTTTCTCGGCCTCTTAGCTCTAGCGCGGAATGCGCAAGGAGCGCGGAGACACAAGCAACGCGCTCCTCCAACGGCACTGCCATGTCCCGGGATAATCCTGGTTTAGTCCAGGTCCAGTCCAGGTTTAGACCTGGTTTAGTTCTGGTCTAGACCTGGTTTATTCCAATCAGGACGCAGAACACAAATGTTACACTCTAAAAAAAAGTTACATTATTAAAAAAAAAACCTTGGAACAGATCAGGCCTTTTCCATTGAAATAGCTACTCAACTTAGGAAAAATTCACGTTACGAAACCACTTCTGGAACGAATTAATTTCGTAAGGTGAGGTACCACTGTATTTGGGTTTATATTAAGATCAGATAATCCTTTATTTGTCCCACACTGGGGAAACTGCAGTGTCACAGCGCAAGTTTCAGAAACAGTTGGAAAAAAAGAGCATGCATCAAAAATTAAGATAAATAATAAGTCTGCACAATCAACTAAAAAAACACAACAGTGTAAGGTTAAAAGGCACAGGAACGCTGCACAATAAATGTCTTTGGTTCTGAGCAGAACAAACAGCAGTTAAAGTGACTCCAGTTCAGGAATATATAATATCACTACAATAAAATGACTCAGATGAGTCAGATGATCAGTGCAGGGAGTGACAGTGGTGGTTACATAAATAAGTAGCAGGTAAAGTGACTTTAAATAATATTGCACATGTAATTATTACTATGGAGATGACACATGACGAGCATTGATCATTGTACAGTCTGACAGCAGCAGGAAGGAAAGATCTGCGAAATCTCTCTTTAACACAGCGAGGGTGAATCAGTCTGTCACTGAAGCTGCTCTCCAGAGCCGACAGAGCGTCCTGCAGGGGGCGACACTCATGGTCCAGCATAGACATGAGTTTATCCAGGACCCTCTTGTCCCCCACCTGCTGCACCGAGTCCAGAGGACAGCCCATGTTGCGTGTATAAACATGCACTCTTGCAGGTTTTGTTGGGGAGAAAACTTGCAAACATACAGCACTTCAGAGCAGTGATGGACTGGGATCAAAAAACAGCATTTTTCTGACCTCCACACCAACGAAACGCTGACCTCCATCCACACCGACCTCCACACCAACGAAACGCTGACCTCCATCCACACCGACCTCCACACCGACCTCCACACCGACCTCCACACCGACCTCCACACCGACCTCCACACCGACCTCCACACCGACCTCTACACCGACCTCCACACCGACCTCCACACCGACCTCTACACCGACCTCCACACCGACCTCCACACCGACCTCCACACCAACGAAACGCTGACCTCCATCCACACCGACCTCCACACCAACGAAACGCTGACCTCCATCCACACCGACCTCCACACCAACGAAACGCTGACCTCCATCCACACCGACCTCCACACCAACGAAACGCTGACCTCCATCCACACCGACCTCCACACCAACGAAACGCTGACCTCCATCCACACCGACCTCCACACCAACGAAACGCTGACCTCCATCCACACCGACCTCCACACCAACGAAACGCTGACCTCCATCCACACCGACCTCCACACCGACCTCCACACCGACCTCCACACACCGACCTCCACACCGACCTCCACACCGACCTCCACACCGACCTCTACACCGACCTCTACACCGACCTCCACACCGACCTCCACACCGACCTCCACACCGACCTCCACACCGACCTCCACACCGACCTCCACACCGACCTCCACACCGACCTCCACACCGACCTCCACACCGACCTCCACACCGACCTCCACACCAACGAAACGCTGACCTCCATCCACACCGACCTCCACACCGACCTCCACACCGACCTCCACACCGACCTCCACACCGACCTCTACACTGACGAAACGCTGACCTCCACACTGATCTCCACACCGATCTCCACACCGTTGAAACGCTGACCTCTACACCAACGAAACGCTGACCTCCACACCGACGAAACGCTGACCTCCACACTGACCTCCACACTGTTCAGGTGGTGGTGTGTCCTCATGTTCTCAGGTTCTGTTCTGTTCCAGGCGGTTGCCGGGTTACTGGCGGACGCTCGCTCTTTGGCAGAAGTGGCTCGTGATGAAGCTTCAAACTTTAGATCCAATTATGGACACGACATTCCACTGAAGGTAACACCTCACCTGACCTCACCTGACCACCACCGACCAATCACAGCACACCTGACCACCACCGACCAATCACAGCACACCTGACCACCACCGACCAATCCCATGAGTCCTGACAGGTGTGTATGTGTGTGCAGCACCTGTCGGAGCGCGTGGCCATGTACGTTCACGCCTACACCCTGTACAGCGCCGTCAGACCCTTCGGCTGCAGGTCAGACCCTCCTCCTCCTCCTCTCCTCCTCCTCCGCTCCTCCTCCTCCTCTCCTCCTCTCTCCTTCTCCTCTTCTCTCCTGTTGAACACTTTTGGATGTTTCTCTACAGTTGAAGTCCATGTGTTTGGTGTCCTCCTCACACCTTCTCAAACCTCTTTTCTTGTTGTAGTTTTATTCTGGGCTCGTACGACAAAGATGACGGGCCTCAGCTCTACATGGTGGACCCCTCAGGCATCTCCTACGTGAGTGTGCTCCTCTGACCCTCCTGAACTACTCTGCTCGTCCATAACAGACCAAACAATCAGACAAAAGGTTCCACAGTGTCACATTTTTACCACCATAAAGGCAGGGTTTAAATCAGACCTGTTCCTCAAACTGTTCTCCTCAAATGTTCCTCAAACTGTTCTCCTCAAATGTTCCTCAAACTGTTCTCCTCAAATGTTCCTCAAACTGTTCTCCTCAGATGTTCCTCAGACTGTTCTCCTCAGATGTTCCTCAGACTGTTCTCCTCAGATGTTCCTCAAACTGTTCTCCTCAGATGTTCCTCAAACTGTTCTCCTCAAATGTTCCTCAAACTGTTCTCCTCAGATGTTCCTCAAACTGTTCTCCTCAGATGTTCCTCAAACTGTTCTCCTCAAATGTTCCTCAAACTGTTCTCCTCAGATGTTCCTCAGACTGTTCTCCTCAGATGTTCCTCAGACTGTTCTCCTCAGATGTTCCTCAGACTGTTCTCCTCAGATGTTCCTCAAACTGTTCTCCTCAGATGTTCCTCAAACTGTTCTCCTCAGATGTTCCTCAGACTGTTCTCCTCAGATGTTCCTCAAACTGTTCTCCTCAGATGTTCCTCAGACTGTTCTCCTCAGATGTTTCATGTGTTGCAGGGATACTGGGGCTGTGCCATTGGAAAGGCCAAACAGGCGGCAAAGACGGAGATCGAGAAGCTCCAGGTCAGAACGGTTCTGTTGGTTCTGTCCTTTATCGTCTCAGTATTTGATTTTATGTCATAATCACGTGACAAACTGAAGTCCTCAGTTGTTTGTGTTTTCTGAGCATCCTTATTATTCACCGGCATGCTAACACACACATCCTGATTACAGAGGACATCTGTAAGACGCATGTCCTCAAACACAGAGGACACACGGGGACAGTGTCTTTAGTGTTTTAATCCTGACACCTTTACACACGTGAAATACTGAGATGAACGAGAGCCAGAACGTGTGTGTTCTGTGTTCTGAGTGTGTGTTGTGTGTTCTGAGTGTGTGTTGTGTGTTGTAAGTGTGTGTTCTGTGTTCTAAGTGTGTGTTGTGTGTTGTAAGTGTGTGTTCTGTGTTCTGAGTGTGTGTTGTGTGTTCTAAGTGTGTGTTCTGTGTTCCAAGTGTGTGTTCTGTGTTGTAAGTGTGTGTTCTAAGTGTGTGTTGTGTGTTCTAAGTGTGTGTTCTGTGTTCTGAGTGTGTGTTCTAAGTGTGT
Source organism: Paratrypauchen microcephalus (assembly GCA_036785185.1). Classification (NCBI taxonomy): domain Eukaryota; kingdom Metazoa; phylum Chordata; class Actinopteri; order Gobiiformes; family Gobiidae; genus Paratrypauchen; species Paratrypauchen microcephalus. The sequence goes on from JAVJIX010000322.1 coordinate 179,793, forward strand.
GTTGTGTGTTCTAAGTGTGTGTTCTGTGTTCTGAGTGTGTGTTCTAAGTGTGTGTTGTGTGTTCTAAGTGTGTGTTGTGTGTTCTAAGTGTGTGTTGTGTGTTCTAAGTGTGTGTTCTGTGTTCTAAGTGTGTGTTGTGTGTTCTAAGTGTGTGTTCTGTGTTCTAAGTGTGTGTTCTAAGTGTGTGTTGTGTGTTCTAAGTGTGTTC
>JAVJIX010000322.1:185000-202500 GCA_036785185.1 Paratrypauchen microcephalus
CTGTTGTTCGCTTCGCGGCGGAGGAAGCTCGGAAGGTGAATGTGAGTATAATGTCAATATTTGTGTCCCGAACCCGCCTCAAAGTGCCCCCGGGGCCCGGGCCCGGCTCCTCGGGCTCGGCGGGCTGCTGTGGCCGGCTCCGGGGGCTCGGGGGGCGGGGAAACGGGCGCTTTCGGCCCGCTGTTCCGTCGCGGTGAACGGCGCTTGTTTTTGCGCTTTGTGAATCCGGCCCAAATAAAGAACTAAGCGCGTGTAGAACCGGGTCTGGGGTCCGAGCCGGGCCCGGGGCAGCAGGCCGGTCCTGGAGCAGGTTCTCCTGCAGGAGGTTCGGGTCCGGGTCCGGCTGGGTTCGGGTAAAACCTCCTGTGACAAACTGGAGCTAAAACTGAAGCTAAATTTAGCTCCGGAGCGACGCGTTTCTGACGCGGCTTTTTCACACGGAACCACACAGTTCGGGACGGTTCGAGTTCGTGGCGCTGTTGGACCCGGTTCGGCCTCGGTTCGGGGCTGTTGTGAGCGGGCAGGCGGTTCGGAGCTCGGTTCGGAGCACAAAGTTGGCCTGAGCCGTGATGGCGACAAAGAACCTCTGCCCGAACCTCCCCCCGGAACACACCGAACCCACGGCACTTTAGCACGGCCGGGTCCGGGGAGAGGGGGGGGGGCTCACGTTTTTAACCACAGCGGCCATGAAGTCCATTTACGGTTCCGTTCAATCCCGCCCGGGGTTCTGCTCCAAGAACCGAATCAAAACCGACACGGGGGGGGGGGCTCAACAGAACCGGTCCTCCTCAGAACCCAAACGTCCACAGTGTGCAGGAGTTCTGTTCACGTGTGGAACCTCAGAACCTCTGGTCCAAACTCCTCTTCCGCTCCATCCTCAGACTGAACTCTTGAGGTGGTTCTGGTTCTGTAGGTTCTGTCGGTTAGACTTAGACAAACTTTATTGATCCACAAAGGAAACCAAATATAAAATATAAAATCTGATATCTGATCGATAATCTATAATATCTGATCTAAAACCGAGGGTAAAAGAACAAGAAGAAAAACAGATGGAAAAGATCAACACACACAATTATAAACATGAGATCATGATAAATATACATAACATGAGATCATGATAAATATACATAACATGAGATCATGATAAATATACATGTACATAACATGAGATCATGATAAATATACATGTACATAACATGAGATCATGATAAATATACATGTACATAACATGAGATCATGATAAATATACATAACATGAGATCATGATAAATATACATAACATGAGATCATGATAAATATACATATACATACAATCAGATTTACATAGAAGAGGAGGAGTCAAATATAAAATACAGTATTAAATATGATGTTCAGTACCAGCTGTGTACAGTTGTAGGGAGTATTATCTGTGACATAAGGTGAGTTGTTGTACAGTTGTAGGGAGTATTATCTGTTACATAAGGGGAGTTGTTGTACAGGTGTAGGGAGTATTATCTGTTACATAAGGTGAGTTGTTGTACAGTTGTAGGGAGTATTATCTGTTACATAAGGGGAGTTGTTGTACAGGTGTAGGGAGTATTATCTGTGACATAAGGTGAGTTGTTGTACAGTTGTAGGGAGTATTATCTGTTACATAAGGTGAGTTGTTGTACAGTTGTAGGGAGTATTATCTGTTACATAAGGTGAGTTGTACAGTTGTAGGGAGTATTATCTGTTACATAAGGGGAGTTGTTGTACAGTTGTAGGGAGTATTATCTGTTACATAAGGGGAGTTGTTGTACAGTTGTAGGGAGTATTATCTGTTACATAAGGGGAGTTGTTGTACAGTTGTAGGGAGTATTATCTGTGACATAAGGTGAGTTGTTGTACAGTTGTAGGGAGTATTATCTGTGACATAAGGTGAGTTGTTGTACAGTTGTAGGGAGTATTATCTGTTACATAAGGGGAGTTGTTGTACAGTTGTAGGGAGTATTATCTGTTACATAAGGTGAGTTGTTGTACAGTTGTAGGGAGTATTATCTGTTACATAAGGTGAGTTGTTGTACAGTTGTAGGGAGTATTATCTGTGACATAAGGTGAGTTGTTGTACAGTTGTAGGGAGTATTATCTGTTACATAAGGGGAGTTGTTGACCAGTTGTAGGGAGTATTATCTGTTACATAAGGTGAGTTGTTGTACAGTTGTAGGGAGTATTATCTGTTACATAAGGTGAGTTGTTGTACAGTTGTAGGGAGTATTATCTGTGACATAAGGTGAGTTGTTGTACAGTTGTAGGGAGTATTATCTGTGACATAAGGTGAGTTGTTGTACAGTTGTAGGGAGTATTATCTGTGACATAAGGTGAGTTGTTGTACAGTTGTAGGGAGTATTATCTGTTACATAAGGTGAGTTGTTGTACATCCCTGATACACCCAACACCGCAGAGTCATCAGAGAACTTGTGCAGATGGACCTGAGCTGTCCTGGAGATCAGAGGTGTACAGAGTGAACAGGAGCGGAGACAGGACTGTACCCTGAGGGGCTCCTACATTACTGACCACAGTGTCAGACAGGGTGGTCCCCAGTCACACGTACTGAGGCCTGACAGGGAGTCAGTGATCCAGGAGACAGTGGAGGAGCTGACACTCACCCTGAGCAGTTTCTCACCCATCAGAGAGGCTGGATTGTGTTAAAGGCGCTGGGGAAATCAAAGAACAGTCTCCTCACAGAGGCGTTAACACTGTCCAGGTGAGAATGAGCTGCAGAAGATCACAGTGTCCTCCACACTCCTGTGGGCCTGATCCTGCAGAGGGTCCAGGGACGGAGCCACCACGGGTCTGAGCCAGAACAAGTCTCTCAAGTTCTGGGTTCTGTGGGTTCTGACGGTTCTGACGGTTCTGTCTCTTGTGTTCCAGTTGGTTCCGCTGAGATCTGGAGCTGGACTCCCTCAAATAAACATGAAGGTGAGTGACATCAGAACCAGATCAGGCCCCGTCTGGTCTTGGTTTGGGACCCGGGTTAGTTCTGAGTTAGTTCCGGGTTAGTCCTGGGTTAGTCCTGGGTTAGTTCTGGGTTAGTTCCGGGTTAGTCCCGGGTTAGTCCCAGGTTAGTCCCGGGTTAGTTCTGGGTTAGTCCCGGGTTAGTTCTGGGTTAGTCCCGGGTTAGTTCCGGGTTAGTTCTGGGTTAGTCCCGGGTTAGTTCCGGGTTAGTTCCGGGTTAGTTCTGGGTTAGTCCCGGGTTAGTCCCAGGTTAGTTCCGGGTTAGTTCCGGGTTAGTCCCAGGTTAGTTCCGGGTTAGTTCCGGGTTAGTTCTGGGTTAGTCCCGGGTTAGTTCTGGGTTAGTTCTGGGTTAGTCCCGGGTTAGTCCCGGGTTAGTTCCGGGTTAGTTCCGGGTTAGTCCCGGGTTAGTTCTGGGTTAGTCCCGGGTTAGTTCCGGGTTAGTCCCGGGTTAGTTCCGGGTTAGTCCCGGGTTAGTTCCGGGTTAGTTCTGGGTTAGTTCTGGGTTAGTCCCGGGTTAGTTCCGGGTTAGTTCCGGGTTAGTCCCGGGTTAGTTCTGGGTTAGTCCCGGGTTAGTTCTGGGTTAGTTCCGGGTTAGTCCCGGGTTAGTTCTGGGTTAGTCCCGGGTTAGTTCCGGGTTAGTCCCGGGTTAGTTCCGGGTTAGTCCTGGGTTAGTTCCGGGTTAGTTCTGGGTTAGTTCTGGGTTAGTCCCGGGTTAGTTCCGGGTTAGTTCCGGGTTAGTCCCGGGTTAGTTCCGGGTTAGTCCCGGGTTAGTTCCGGGTTAGTTCCGGGTTAGTTCCGGGTTAGTTCCGGGTTAGTTCCGGGTTAGTCCCGGGTTAGTCCCGGGTTAGTCCCGGGTTAGTCCCGGGTTAGTTCCGGGTTAGTTCCGGGTTAGTTCCGGGTTAGTTCCGGGTTAGTCCCGGGTTAGTCCCGGGTTAGTCCCGGGTTAGTCCCGGGTTAGTCCCGGGTTAGTCCCGGGTTAGTTCCGGGTTAGTCCCGGGTTAGTCCCGGGTTAGTCCCGGGTTAGTTCTGGGTTGAGGAGCTGCTCACTCAGACCTCCATCTTTTTTCTTGTTTATTAAAACTTCTACACACCTGTGCTCACGTTGTGTGTTTGTTTGTGTGTTGCGGTGTTTGTGTGTGTGTGTATGTTGTGTGTGTGTGTGTGTTGCGTGTGTTTGTGTGTGTGTTGTGTGTGTGTTTGTGTGTATGTTTGTGTGTGTGTTTGTGTGTTGCGGTGTTTGTGTGTATGTTGTGTGTGTGTTTGTGTGTATGTTGTGTGTGTTTGTGTGTGTGTTTGTGTGTATGTTGTGTGTGTTGCGTGTGTGTTTGTGTGTTGCGGTGTTTGTGTGTGTGTGTGTTGCGGTGTTTGTGTGTGTGTTGTGTGTGTGTTTGTGTGTGTGTGTTTGTGTGTATGTTGTGTGTGTGTGTGTGTGTGTGTTTGTGTGTATGTTGTGTGTGTGCGTGTGTGTGTGCGTGTGTGTTGCGGTGTGTGTGTGTATGTTGTGTGTGTGTGTGTGTGTTGTGGGTGTGTTTGTGTGTATGTTGTGTGTGTGTTTGTGTGTTGCGGTGTGTGTGTGTGTTTGTGTGTGTGTTGCGGTGTGTGTGTGTGTTGCGGTGTTTGTGTGTGTGTGTGTGTGTTGTGTGTGTGTGTGTGTGTGTGTGTGTATGTTGTGTGTGTGTTTGTGTGTATGTTGTGTGTGTGTGTGTGTTGCGGTATTTGTGTGTGTGTTGTGTGTGTTGTGTGTGTGTTTGTGTGTTGCGGTGTTTGTGTGTGTGTGTTGCGGTGTTTGTGTGTGTGTGTTTGTGTGTATGTTGTGTGTGTTTGTGTGTGTGTTTGTGTGTATGTTGTGTGTGTTGCGTGTGTGTGTGTGTGTTGCGGTGTTTGTGTGTGTGTGTGTTGCGGTGTTTGTGTGTGTGTTGTGTGTGTGTGTGTGTGTGTGTGTGTGTGTGTGTGTGTGTGTTGTGTGTGTGTGTGTGTGTTGCGGTGTGTGTGTGTGTGTGTGTGTGTGTGTGTGTTGCGGTGTTTGTGTGTGTGTGTGTTGCGTGTGTGTGTGTGTGTGTATGTTGTGTGTGTGTGTGTGTGTGTGTGTGTGTGTTTGTGTGTATGTTGTGTGTGTGTTTGTGTGTTGCGTGTGTGTGTGTGTGTTTGTGTGTGTGTTGCGGTGTGTGTGTGTGTTGCGGTGTTTGTGTGTGTGTGTGTGTGTGTGTGTGTGTGTGTGTTTGTGTGTATGTTGTGTGTGTGTTTGTGTGTTGCGGTGTGTGTGTGTGTGTGTTGCGGTGTTTGTGTGTGTGTTTATGTGTTGTGTGTGTGTTTGTGTGTATGTTGTGTGTGTGTGTTGCGGTGTTTGTGTTTATGTGTTGTGTGTGTTTGTGTGTGTGTGTGTTGCGGTGTTTGTGTGTGTGTGTGTTGCGGTGTTTGTGTGTGTGTGTGTGTTGCGGTGTTTGTGTGTGTGTGTTGCGGTGTTTGTGTGTGTGTGTTGCGGTGTTTGTGTGTGTGTGTTGCGGTGTTTGTGTGTGTGTGTTGCGGTGTTTGTGTGTGTGTGTTGCGGTGTTTGTGTGTGTGTGTTGCGGTGTTTGTATGTGTGTTTATGTGTTGTGTGTGTGTTTGTGTGTATGTTGTGTGTGTGTTTGTGTGTTGCGGTGTGTGTGTGTGTGTGTATGTTGTGTGTGTGTGTGTGTGTGTTGTGTGTGTGTGTTTGTGTGTATGTTGTGTGTGTGTGTGTGTGTTGCGGTGTTTGTGTGTGTGTGTTTGTGTGTGTGTTTGTGTGTTGCGGTGTGTGTGTGTGTTAATGTGTTGTGTGTGTGTTTGTGTGTATGTTGTGTTTGTGTGTTGCGGTGTGTGTGTGTGTGTGTGTTGCGGTGTTTGTGTGTGTGTTTATGTGTTGTGTGTGTGTTTGTGTGTATGTTGTGTTTGTGTGTTGCGGTGTGTGTGTGTGTTTATGTGTTGTGTGTGTGTTTGTGTGTATGTTGTGTTTGTGTGTTGCGGTGTGTGTGTGTGTGTGTGTTGCGGTGTTTGTGTGTGTGTTTATGTGTTGTGTGTGTGTTTGTGTGTTGCGGTGTGTGTGTGTGTGTGTGTGTTGCGGTGTGTGTGTGTTAATGTGTTGTGTGTGTGTTTGTGCGTTCAGGCAGTGGAGGAGCCTGCCTACCTGACCGTGGGGACAGATGTGAGTGCGAAGTACAGAGGAGCGTTCTGCGAGGCCAAAATCAAAACCGTCAAACGTCTCGTCAAAGTCAAGGTCAGTTTCTCTACGCTCTGTGCTCCAGACACAGGTCTGGTCCTGGTCCTGGTCCTGGTCCTGGTCTGTTGTTGTTGTGTATTGGTCTAAATCAGGGAAGCTCCACCTTTTTTTAACCGAGATCGACTTTTGAGGTTGATGTTGTGCCGAGACCTACCAAGAGGGGCTCTGTTAGACTACGTGTACACTGCAGGGCTTAATGCTCAATTCAGATTTTTTTGCGAGGTCGTTCACATTTCCAGTTAAATACGACTCGTATGTGATCTCCAGTGTGAACTTTAAACGCCCCAAAAGTGTCCCACATGAACCCCGGAGGACACGACGAGGTCACAGCGAGCGTGCTCAGTGTTTACGGAAGTCGCCTAAAGTTGCTGTCGTACCGGAGCCAGAACATGAACAGCTTATTTGTTTTAAGGAGGAGAAGGAGACGGACGAGGTTTCTGGCCACGGCGTTTTGTGGGGCAGTGAGAGCAACGTCCGTAGAAATGAACGTGTTGGTGCGGAGTCGCAGACGAGAGCGGTGGGATTACTACGTGCTTTACTGACACGGAGTTCATATACTATTGTCACATAACGAGAAGAACGTTTGTGTACATTTGTGAGCGCCGACTTGTACCACTCTCACTGGAGGAAACACGTCCAGGTCGGATGAACGCGACCTGGACGTTCAGACTGAAGTCACATGTCAAAAGATCAGATATGTATCGGTTTAGGAGCACATATCCAAGTGGCCTGGGCGACATTTGAAAAAATCACATCTGTGTCAGACTGTAAGAAGATCAGATACAGGTCACATAGAGGAGAAAACATCAGGACTAACCCAGGTCTAACCCAGGTCTAAACCAGGACCAGACCAGGTCTAACCCAGGTCTAAACCAGGACCAGACCAGGTCTAAACCAGGTCTAAACCAGGACTAACCCAGGTCTAAACCAGGACCAGACCAGGTCTAAACCAGGTCTAAACCAGGACTAACCCAGGTCTAAACCAGGACCAGACCAGGTCTAAACCAGGTCTAAACCAGGACTAACCCAGGTCTAAACCAGGACCAGACCAGGTCTAAACCAGGTCTAAACCAGGACCAGACCAGGACCAGACCAGGTCTAAACCAGGTCTAACCCAGGTCTAACCCAGGTCTAAACCAGGACCAGACCAGGTCTAAACCAGGTCTAAACCAGGTCTAAACCAGGACTAAACCAGGACTAAACCAGGACTAAACCAGGACTAAACGAGGACTAAACCAGGTCTAAACGAGGACTAAACCAGGTCTAAACCAGGACTAAACGAGGACTAAACGAGGACTAAACGAGGACTAAACGAGGTCTAAACCAGGTCTAAACCAGGTCTAAACGAGGACTAAACCAGGACTAAACCAGGTCTAAACCAGGACTAAACCAGGTCTAAACCAGGTCTAAACGAGGACTAAACCAGGTCTAACCCAGGTCTAACCCAGGTCTAAACCAGGACTAAACGAGGACTAAACCAGGTCTAAACCAGGACTAAACCAGGACTAAACCAGGTCTAAACGAGGACTAAACCAGGTCTAAACCAGGTCTAAACCAGGACTAAACCAGGACTAAACCGGGTCTAAACCGGGTCTAAACCAGGACTAAACGAGGACTAAACGAGGACTAAACGAGGACTAAACCGGGTCTAACCCAGGTCTAACCCGGGTCTAAACCAGGTCTAAACCGGGTCTAAACCGGGTCTAAACCGGGACTAACCCAGGACTAAACCAGGACCAGACCAGGTCTAAACCAGGTCTAAACCAGGACTAACCCAGGTCTAAACCAGGACCAGACCAGGTCTAAACCAGGTCTAAACCAGGACTAACCCAGGTCTAAACCAGGACCAGACCAGGTCTAAACCAGGTCTAAACCAGGACTAACCCAGGTCTAAACCAGGACCAGACCAGGTCTAAACCAGGTCTAAACCAGGACCAGACCAGGACCAGACCAGGTCTAAACCAGGTCTAAACCAGGTCTAACCCAGGTCTAAACCAGGACCAGACCAGGTCTAAACCAGGTCTAAACCAGGTCTAAACCAGGACTAAACCAGGACTAAACCAGGACTAAACCAGGACTAAACGAGGACTAAACCAGGTCTAAACGAGGACTAAACCAGGTCTAAACCAGGACTAAACGAGGACTAAACGAGGACTAAACGAGGACTAAACGAGGTCTAAACCAGGTCTAAACCAGGTCTAAACGAGGACTAAACCAGGACTAAACCAGGTCTAAACCAGGACTAAACCAGGTCTAAACCAGGTCTAAACGAGGACTAAACCAGGTCTAACCCAGGTCTAACCCAGGTCTAAACCAGGACTAAACGAGGACTAAACCAGGTCTAAACCAGGACTAAACCAGGACTAAACCAGGTCTAAACGAGGACTAAACCAGGTCTAAACCAGGTCTAAACCAGGACTAAACCAGGACTAAACCGGGTCTAAACCGGGTCTAAACCAGGACTAAACGAGGACTAAACGAGGACTAAACGAGGACTAAACCGGGTCTAACCCAGGTCTAACCCGGGTCTAAACCGGGTCTAAACCGGGTCTAAACCGGGTCTAAACCGGGACTAACCCAGGACTAAACCAGGTCTAACCCAGGTCTAACCCAGGTCTAACCCAGGTCTAACCCAGGACTAAACCGGGTCTAAACCAGGACTAAACCAGGACTAAACCAGGACTAAACCAGGACTAAACCAGGATTAAACCGGGTCTAAACCGGGTCTAAACCAGGACTAAACCGGGTCTAAACCAGGTCTAACCCAGGTCTAACCCAGGTCTAACCCAGGTCTAACCCAGGTCTAAACCAGGACTAAACGAGGACTAAACCAGGTCTAAACCAGGTCTAAATCAGGTCTAAACCAGGACTAAACCAGGACTAAACGAGGACTAAACGAGGACTAAACGAGGACTAACCCAGGTCTAACCCAGGACTAACCCGGGTCTAACCCGGGTCTAACCCGGGTCTAACCCGGGTCTAACCCGGGTCTAACCCAGGACTAAACCAGGTCTAAACCAGGTCTAAACCAGGACTAAACCAGGACTAAACCAGGACTAAACCAGGACTAAACCAGGTCTAAACCAGGTCTAAACCAGGACTAAACCAGCAACTTTAGGCGACTTCCGTAAACACTGAGCACGCTCACTGTGACCTCGTCGTGTCCTCCGGGGTTCATGTGGGACAATTTGGGGCGTTTAAAGTTCACACTGGAGATCACATACGAGTCGTATTTAACTGGAAAAAAATACAAATCTGAACGTATCTGTATCTGTACACCACCGACCCCTGGTCTAAATACACTCCACCTGCAGGGGGCGCAGTCTGAACGTATCTGTACACCACCGACCCCTGGTCTAAATACACTCCACCTGCAGGGGGCGCAGTCTGAACGTATCTGTACACCACCGACCCCTGGTCTAAATACACTCCACCTGCAGGGGGCGCAGTCTGAACGTATCTGTACACCACCGACCCCTGGTCTAAATACACTCCACCTGCAGGGGGCGCAGTCTGAACGTATCTGTACACCACCGACCCCTGGTCTAAATACACTCCACCTGCAGGGGGCGCAGTCTGAACGTATCTGTACACCATCCACCCCTGGTCTAAATACACTCCACCTGCAGGGGGCGCAGTCTGAACGTATCTGTACACCACCGACCCCTGGTCTAAATACACTCCACCTGCAGGGGGCGCAGTCTGAACGTATCTGTACACCACCGACCCCTGGTCTAAATACACTCCACCTGCAGGGGGCGCAGTCTGAACGTATCTGTACACCATCCACCCCTGGTCTAAATACACTCCACCTGCAGGGGGCGCAGTCTGAACGTATCTGTACACCATCCACCCCTGGTCTAAATACACTCCACCTGCAGGGGGCGCAGTCTGAACGTATCTGTACACCACCGACCCCTGGTCTAAATACACTCCACCTGCAGGGGGCGCAGTCTGAACGTATCTGTACACCACCGACCCCTGGTCTAAATACACTCCACCTGCAGGGGGCGCAGTCTGAACGTATCTGTACACCACCGACCCCTGGTCTAAATACACTCCACCTGCAGGGGGCGCAGTCTGAACGTATCTGTACACCATCCACCCCTGGTCTAAATACACTCCACCTGCAGGGGGCGCTTTATATAAAGACTAAACCATTAAATCCTGAGTTTAATGTGAGTTTTTACAGAGAAATCTTCAGCTTCTCTCTGTTCTCCAGTGTTGCTTCTGAAGGTTCTGCGAGTGCTTAGAGTCCAGAGAACCTCACAGCGGTCTGGTCCTGGTGACTTTAGACTCTGGGGGGCGCTGTGGTCTCATGTCTCCTGAGAAATGGCGTTGGGTCTGAATGTGCTCATCTCTGTCCTGAGCCGTGTCCTCAGAGTTCTCCGGTGTTCTTCTGTTCCAGGTCACTCTGAAGGGCGAGGGGACGTCTCAGGTGGTGCACGACGACCAGGTCAAAGGTCCGCTCAGGGTGAGTGTGTCCCGCTCGGGGCGAGTGTGTCCCGCTCGGGGCGAGTGTGTCCCGCTCGGGGCGAGTGTGTCCCGCTCGGGGCGAGTGAGTGTGTCCCGCTCGGGGGGGGTGAGTGTGTCCCGCTCGGGGTGAGTGTGTCCCGCTCGGGGCGAGTGTGTCCCGCTCGGGGTGAGTGTGTCCCGCTCGGGGCGAGTGTGTCCCGCTCGGGGCGAGTGTGTCCCGCTCGGGGCGAGTGTGTCCCGCTCGGGGCGAGTGTGTCCCGCTCGGGGGGGGTGAGTGTGTCCCGCTCGGGGGGTGAGTGTGTCCCGCTCAGGGTGAGTGTGTCCCGCTCGGGGCGAGTGTGTCCCGCTCGGGGCGAGTGTGTCCCGCTCGGGGTGAGTGTGTCCCGCTCGGGGTGAGTGTGTCCCTCTCGGGGTGAGTGAGTGTGTCCCTCTCGGGGTGAGTGAGTGTGTCCCGCTCGGGGTGAGTGTGTCCCGCTCGGGGCGAGTGTGTCCCTCTCGGGGCGAGTGTGTCCCTCTCGGGGCGAGTGTGTCTCTCTCGGGGCGAGTGTGTCCCTCTCGGGGTGAGTGTGTCCCTCTCGGGGTGAGTGTGTCTCTCTCGGGGGGGGTGAGTGTGTCCCGCTCGGGGGGGGTGAGTGTGTCCCGCTCGGGGGGGGTGAGTGTGTCCCGCTCGGGGGGGGTGAGTGTGTCCCGCTCGGGGTGAGTGTGTCCCGCTCGGGGTGAGTGAGTGTGTCCCGCTCGGGGTGAGTGTGTCCCGCTCGGGGCGAGTGTGTCCCGCTCGGGGTGAGTGTGTCCCGCTCGGGGCGAGTGTGTCCCGCTCGGGGTGAGTGTGTCCCGCTCGGGGCGAGTGCGTCCCTCTCGGGGTGAGTGTGTCCCGCTCGGGGCGAGTGTGTCTCTCTCGGGGCGAGTGTGTCTCTCTCGGGGCGAGTGTGTCCCGCTCGGGGCGAGTGTGTCTCTCTCGGGGCGAGTGTGTCCCTCTCGGGGCGAGTGTGTCCCGCTCGGGGTGAGTGCGTCCCGCTCGGGGCGAGTGTGTCTCTCTCGGGGCGAGTGTGTCTCTCTCGGGGCGAGTGTGTCCCGCTCGGGGCGAGTGTGTCTCTCTCGGGGCGAGTGTGTCCCGCTCGGGGCGAGTGTGTCCCGCTCGGGGCGAGTGTGTCCCGCTCGGGGTGAGTGCGTCCCGCTCGGGGCGAGTGCGTCCCGCTCGGGGCGAGTGCGTCCCTCTCGGGGCGAGTGCGTCCCTCTCGGGGCGAGTGCGTCCCGCTCGGGGCGAGTGTGTCTCTCTCGGGGCGAGTGTGTCCCGCTCGGGGTGAGTGTGTCTCTCTCGGGGCGAGTGTGTCCCGCTCGGGGTGAGTGTGTCCCGCTCGGGGGGGGCGAGTGTGTCCCTCTCGGGGGGGGCGAGTGTGTCCCTCTCGGGGCGAGTGTGTCTCTCTCGGGGCGAGTGTGTCCCGCTCGGGGCGAGTGTGTCCCTCTCGGGGCGAGTGTGTCTCTCTCGGGGCGAGTGTGTCCCGCTCGGGGCGAGTGTGTCCCGCTCGGGGCGAGTGTGTCCCGCTCGGGGCGAGTGTGTCTCTCTCGGGGCGAGTGTGTCCCGCTCGGGGCGAGTGTGTCCCGCTCGGGGCGAGTGCGTCCCGCTCGGGGCGAGTGCGTCCCGCTCGGGGCGAGTGCGTCCCGCTCGGGGCGAGTGCGTCCCGCTCGGGGCGAGTGCGTCCCTCTCGGGGCGAGTGCGTCCCTCTCGGGGCGAGTGCGTCCCGCTCGGGGCGAGTGTGTCTCTCTCGGGGCGAGTGTGTCCCGCTCGGGGCGAGTGTGTCCCGCTCGGGGTGAGTGTGTCTCTCTCGGGGCGAGTGTGTCCCGCTCGGGGCGAGTGTGTCTCTCTCGGGGCGAGTGTGTCCCGCTCGGGGCGAGTGTGTCTCTCTCGGGGTGAGTGTGTCCCTCTCGGGGCGAGTGTGTCTCTCTCGGGGCGAGTGTGTCTCTCTCGGGGCGAGTGTGTCCCGCTCGGGGCGAGTGTGTCTCTCTCGGGGCGAGTGTGTCTCTCTCGGGGCGAGTGTGTCCCGCTCGGGGCGAGTGTGTCTCTCTCGGGGCGAGTGTGTCTCTCTCGGGGCGAGTGTGTCTCTCTCGGGGCGAGTGTGTCCCGCTCGGGGCGAGTGTGTCTCTCTCGGGGCGAGTGTGTCCCGCTCGGGGCGAGTGCGTCCCGCTCGGGGCGAGTGCGTCCCTCTCGGGGCGAGTGCGTCCCTCTCGGGGCGAGTGCGTCCCTCTCGGGGCGAGTGTGTCCCGCTCGGGGCGAGTGTGTCTCTCTCGGGGCGAGTGTGTCCCGCTCGGGGTGAGTGTGTCTCTCTCGGGGCGAGTGTGTCCCGCTCGGGGTGAGTGTGTCCCGCTCGGGGTGAGTGTGTCCCTCTCGGGGCGAGTGTGTCTCTCTCGGGGCGAGTGTGTCTCTCTCGGGGCGAGTGTGTCCCGCTCGGGGTGAGTGTGTCCCTCTCGGGGCGAGTGTGTCTCTCTCGGGGCGAGTGTGTCCCGCTCGGGGTGAGTGTGTCCCTCTCGGGGCGAGTGTGTCTCTCTCGGGGCGAGTGTGTCCCGCTCGGGGCGAGTGTGTCTCTCTCGGGGCGAGTGTGTCCCGCTCGGGGCGAGTGTGTCCCGCTCGGGGTGAGTGTGTCCCGCTCGGGGCGAGTGCGTCCCGCTCGGGGCGAGTGCGTCCCGCTCGGGGCGAGTGCGTCCCTCTCGGGGCGAGTGCGTCCCGCTCGGGGCGAGTGTGTCTCTCTCGGGGCGAGTGTGTCCCGCTCGGGGTGAGTGTGTCCCGCTCGGGGTGAGTGTGTCCCGCTCGGGGTGAGTGTGTCCCGCTCGGGGTGAGTGTGTCCCGCTCGGGGTGAGTGTGTCCCGCTCGGGGCGAGTGTGTCTCTCTCGGGGCGAGTGCGTCTCTCTCGGGGCGAGTGCGTCCCTCTCGGGGCGAGTGTGTCTCTCTCGGGGCGAGTGCGTCCCTCTCGGGGCGAGTGTGTCTCTCTCGGGGCGAGTGCGTCCCGCTCGGGGCGAGTGTGTCTCTCTCGGGGCGAGTGCGTCCCTCTCGGGGCGAGTGTGTCTCTCTCGGGGTGAGTGTGTCCCGCTCGGGGTGAGTGCGTCCCTCTCGGGGTGAGTGCGTCCCTCTCGGGGCGAGTGTGTCCCTCTCGGGGCGAGTGTGTCTCTCTCGGGGTGAGTGTGTCCCTCTCGGGGTGAGTGTGTCCCTCTCGGGGTGAGTGTGTCCCGCTCGGGGCGAGTGTGTCCCGGCGCGCTCTTTCCCATTACTGTGGATAAAAGTGATCTGAGTGCAGCTCTGTTTCTGTAGGTTCTGACTCTTACCACGTTATGCTGACATACGTCTCCTTTTCTCTCCTCCTCCCTGCTCCTCTCTGCTCCTCCCTGCTCCTCTCTGCTCCTCTCTGCTCCTCTCTGCTCCTCTCTTCTCCTCCCTGCTCCTCCCTGCTCCTCCCTGCTCCTCCCTGCTCCTCTCTGCTCCTCTCTGCTCCTCCCTGCTCCTCTCTGCTCCTCCCTGCTCCTCTCTGCTCCTCTCTGCTCCTCTCTGCTCCTCCCTGCTCCTCCCTGCTCCTCTCTGCTCCTCTCTGCTCCTCTCTGCTCCTCCCTGCTCCTCCCTGCTCCTCTCTGTAGGTGGGGTCTGTGGTGGAGGTGAAGACCAATGAAGGAGTAAACTCTGAGGCGGTCATCAGCAAACTCACTGATGCCTCCCTCTACACTGTCGGTATGTACACCCCAAATACTCCACCTACACCCCAAATACTCCACCTACACCCCAAATACTCCACCTACACATCAAATACTCCACCTACACCCCAAATACTCCACTCTACACCCCAAATACTCCACCTACACCCCAAATACTCCACCTACACCCCAAATACTCCACCTACACCCCAAATACTCCACCTACACATCAAATACTCCACCTACACCCCAAATACTCCACCTACACCCCAAATACTCCACCTACACATCAAATACTCCACCTACACCCCAAATACTCCACCTACACCCCAAATACTCCACCTACACCCCAAATACTCCACCTACACCCCAAATACTCCACCTACACATCAAATACTCCACCTACACATCAAATACTCCACCTACACCCCAAATACTCCACCTACACCCCAAATACTCCACCTACACATCAAATACTCCACCTACACCCTAAATACTCCACCTACACCCCAAATACTCCACCTACACCCCAAATACTCCACCTACACCCCAAATACTCCACCTACACATCAAATACTCCACCTACACCCTAAATACTCCACCTACACCCCAAATACTCCACCTACACCCCAAATACTCCACCTACACCCCAAATACTCCACCTACACCCTAAATACTCCACCTACACCCTAAATACTCCACCTACACCCCAAATACTCCACCTACACCCCAAATACTCCACCTACACCCCAAATACTCCACCTACACATCAAATACTCCACCTACACCCTAAATACTCCACCTACACCCCAAATACTCCACCTACACCCCAAATACTCCACCTACACCCTAAATACTCCACCTACACCCTAAATACTCCACCTACACCCATAAATACTCCACCTACACCCTAAATACTCCACCTACACCCATAAATACTCCACCTACACCCCAAATACTCCACCTACACCCCAAATACTCCACCTACACCCCAAATACTCCACCTACACCCTAAATACTCCACCTACACCCCAAATACTCCACCTACACCCCAAATACTCCACCTACACATCAAATACTCCACCTACACCCTAAATACTCCACCTACACCCCAAATACTCCACCTACACCCCAAATACTCCACCTACACATCAAATACTCCACCTACACCCCAAATACTCCACCTACACCCTAAATACTCCACCTACACCCTAAATACTCCACCTACACCCATAAATACTCCACCTACACCCTAAATACTCCACCTACACCCTAAATACTCCACCTACACCCTAAATACTCCACCTACACCCATAAATACTCCACCTACACCCTAAATACTCCACCTACACCCTAAATACTCCACCTACACCCATAAATACTCCACCTACACCCTAAATACTCCACCTACACCCCAAATACTCCACCTACACCCCAAATACTCCACCTACACCCTAAATACTCCACCTACACCCTAAATACTCCACCTACACCCATAAATACTCCACCTACACCCTAAATACTCCACCTACACCCATAAATACTCCACCTACACCCCAAATACTCCACCTACACCCCAAATACTCCACCTACACCCCAAATACTCCACCTACACCCTAAATACTCCACCTACACCCCAAATACTCCACCTACACCCCAAATACTCCACCTACACCCCAAATACTCCACCTACACATCAAATACTCCACCTACACCCTAAATACTCCACCTACACCCCAAATACTCCACCTACACCCCAAATACTCCACCTACACATCAAATACTCCACCTACACCCCAAATACTCCACCTACACCCTAAATACTCCACCTACACCCTAAATACTCCACCTACACCCTAAATACTCCACCTACACCCATAAATACTCCACCTACACCCTAAATACTCCACCTACACCCTAAATACTCCACCTACACCCTAAATACTCCACCTACACCCTAAATACTCCACCTACACCCTAAATACTCCACCTACACCCATAAATACTCCACCTACACCATAAATACTCCACCTACACCCATAAATACTCCACCTACACCCATAAATACTCCACCTACACCCTAAATACTCCACCTACACCCATAAATACTCCACCTACACCATAAATACTCCACCTACACCCATAAATACTCCACCTACACCCATAAATACTCCACCTACATCCTGTGTGACAGGACCAGAGCATGAACGTTTCAGCTGCCTGTAATGACACATGTGATCTTATGAACCGGAAATTTGAAATATTAAATTGGACACGATTGCAGACCTTTTTAGTGTGAGATTTGAATGCTCGTTTTGAGTCTAAGGATCCCGAGATATTTGAATTCTGACACGACTTGAATTTTTTCCCCAGAAACATGAATATCTGGCAGATTATTTGCAAGGTTGGATTTGGAAAAGAACATTGCAACTGTTTTGTTTACGTTGAGTCTTAAGCAGGAGCGGTTTAGCCGTTCTGAAACATGAGCCGTAGTATCCGTACGTTTATTAGCTACGTGTGCTGAGTTTTGACCGTGTGTATAAATGTATCGTCTGCATACATCTGAACGAGTACACTGGAACAAACTGAAGGGAGGTCGTTTATAAAAAGAGAAAACAGCAGGGGTCCCAGGAGAGAACCTTGTGGGACCCCAGTGGTCAAAGGGAGATGAGGTGACATCATGAGTCACTGATTCTGATCGATTTGATAAATATGATTCTATCCATTTTATTGCATCTGCGGAAAAGTTGAAAGTGCTTAGTTTGGACAATAATATTTTGTGATTTACTGTGTCAAATGCTTTTTTGAAGAAGAGAAAGACGGCACCAACCACACCACCTTTATCTAACAATTGTTTGATGTTTTCTGTAAAAAAAACAAGTCTGTGTGGAGTGTGGAGCTCTGAAACCAAACCGCCCTGGACAGAGGGAGAATGAAGAGCTGTTTAGATGTGTCATGATTTGTTGAGCGATGAGTTTTTCTGCGACTTTAGAAACTGTTGGTATAATACTGATGGGTCTGTAATTGGAAACTTCAGGATCTCCATTTTTGAAGACAGGAACAAGCTGATCGCTTCCATGCACTTGGAAATACTGCTTCAGAAATGGAGAGATTAAGAATTTTGGTTAATGGAGT
>JAVJIX010000322.1:207500-302500 GCA_036785185.1 Paratrypauchen microcephalus
GGTTGTCTCGTTTTGTCTCACGTTGAGATTTTGTTTCAGACTCTGGACCAGCTCCCGCTCACAAACCCGGAGCACTTCGGGACGCCTGTGATCGGCAAGAAGTCCAACAGGGGGCGCCGCTCCTCACAGGCCGTGTGAGTCTGTTTAGTCCTGGTTCAGTCCCTCTTTAGTCCCACTTTAGTCCCACTTTAGTCCCACTTTAGTCCTGGTTCAGTCCCACTTTAGTCCCACTTTAGTCCCACTTTAGTCCCACTTTAGTCCCGGTTCAGTCCCGCTTTAGTCCCGGTTCAGTTCCGCTTTAGTCCCACTTTAGTCCCGCTTTAGTCCCACTTTAGTCCCACTTTAGTCCCACTTTAGTCCTGGTTCAGTCCCACTTTAGTCCCGCTTTAGTCCCGCTTTAGTCCTGGTTCAGTCCCACTTTAGTCCCACTTTAGTCCCGGTTCAGTCCTGCTTTAGTCCCGCTTTAGTCCCGCTTTAGTCCCGCTTTAGTCCCGCTTTAGTCCTGGTTCAGTCCCACTTTAGTCCCACTTTAGTCCTGGTTCAGTCCCACTTTAGTCCCACTTTAGTCCTGGTTCAGTCCCACTTTAGTCCCACTTTAGTCCCACTTTAGTCCTGGTTCAGTCCCACTTTAGTCCCACTTTAGTCCCACTTTAGTCCTGGTTCAGTCCCACTTTAGTCCCACTTTAGTCCCACTTTAGTCCTGGTTCAGTCCCACTTTAGTCCCGCTTTAGTCCTGGTTCAGTCCCACTTTAGTCCCACTTTAGTCCTGGTTCAGTCCCACTTTAGTCCCACTTTAGTCCTGGTTCAGTCCCACTTTAGTCCCACTTTAGTCCCACTTTAGTCCCACTTTAGTCCTGGTTCAGTCCCACTTTAGTCCCACTTTAGTCCCACTTTAGTCCTGGTTCAGTCCCACTTTAGTCCCACTTTAGTCCCACTTTAGTCCTGGTTCAGTCCCACTTTAGTCCCGCTTTAGTCCTGGTTCAGTCCCACTTTAGTCCCGCTTTAGTCCCGGTTCAGTTCCGCTTTAGTCCCGCTTTAGTCCCACTTTAGTCCCGCTTTAGTCCTTGTTCAGTCCCACTTTAGTCCCGGTTCAGTCCTGCTTTAGTCCCGCTTTAGTCCCGCTTTAGTCCCGGTTCAGTCCTGCTTTAGTCCCACTTTAGTCCCGCTTTAGTCCCGGTTCAGTCCTGCTTTAGTCCCGCTTTAGTCCCGCTTTAGTCCTGCTTTAGTCCCACTTTAGTCCCGGTTTAGTCCCACTTTAGTCCCACTTTAGTCCTGCTTTAGTCCCGCTTTAGTCCCACTTTAGTCCCGGTTTAGTCCCACTTTAGTCCCGGTTCAGTCCCGCTTTAGTCCCACTTTAGTCCCGGTTTAGTCCCACTTTAGTCCCGGTTCAGTCCTGCTTTAGTCCCGGTTTAGTCCCGCTTTAGTCCTTGTTCAGTCCCGCTTTAGTCCCGCTTTAGTCCCGCTTTAGTCCCGCTTTAGTCCCGCTTTAGTCCCGCTTTAGTCCCGCTTTAGTCCCGCTTTAGTCCCGGTTCAGTCCTGGTTCAGTCCTGCTTTAGTCCCGGTTTAGTCCCACTTTAGTCCCGGTTTAGTCCCGGTTCAGTCCCACTTTAGTCCCGCTTTAGTCCCACTTTAGTCCCACTTTAGTCCTGGTTCAGTCCCACTTTAGTCCCACTTTAGTCCCACTTTAGTCCCACTTTAGTCCCGGTTCAGTCCCGCTTTAGTCCCGCTTTAGTCCCACTTTAGTCCCGGTTCAGTTCCGCTTTAGTCCCGGTTCAGTCCCGCTTTAGTCCCGCTTTAGTCCCGCTTTAGTCCCGGTTCAGTCCCGCTTTAGTCCCGGTTCAGTCCCGCTTTAGTCCCGGTTCAGTCCTGCTTTAGTCCCGCTTTAGTCCCACTTTAGTCCCGCTTTAGTCCCACTTTAGTCCCGCTTTAGTCCCGCTTCAGTCCCGCTTTAGTCCCGCTTCAGTCCCGGTTTAGTCCCACTTTAGTCCCGCTTTAGTCCCGGTTCAGTCCCGCTTTAGTCCCGCTTTAGTCCCGCTTTAGTCCCGCTTTAGTCCCACTTTAGTCCCGGTTCAGTCCCGCTTTAGTCCCACTTTAGTCCCGGTTCAGTCCCGCTTTAGTCCCGGTTCAGTCCCACTTTAGTCCCGGTTCAGTCCCACTTTAGTCCCACTTTAGTCTCACTTTAGTCCCGCTTTAGTCCCACTTTAGTCCCGGTTCAGTCCCACTTTAGTCCCACTTTAGTCCCACTTTAGTCCCACTTTAGTCCCGGTTCAGTCCCACTTTAGTCCCGGTTCAGTCCCACTTTAGTCCCACTTTAGTCCCACTTTAGTCCCGGTTCAGTCCCACTTTAGTCCCGGTTCAGTCCCACTTTAGTCCCACTTTAGTCCCACTTTAGTCCCACTTTAGTCCCGGTTTAGTCCCACTTTAGTCCCGGTTCAGTCCCGCTTTAGTCCCACTTTAGTCCCACTTTAGTCCCGGTTCAGTCCCGCTTTAGTCCCGCTTTAGTCCCACTTTAGTCCCGGTTCAGTCCCGCTTTAGTCCCGGTTCAGTCCCGCTTTAGTCCCGGTTCAGTCCCGCTTTAGTCCCACTTTAGTCCCACTTTAGTCCCGGTTCAGTCCCGCTTTAGTCCCGGTTCAGTCCCACTTTAGTCCCGCTTTAGTCCCGCTTTAGTCCCGGTTCAGTCCCGCTTTAGTCCCGGTTCAGTCCCGCTTTAGTCCCGCTTTAGTCCCACTTTAGTCCCGGTTCAGTCCCACTTTAGTCCCGGTTCAGTCCTGCTTTAGTCCCGGTTCAGTCCCGCTTTAGTCCCGCTTTAGTCCCGCTTTAGTCCCACTTTAGTCCCGGTTCAGTCCCGCTTTAGTCCCGGTTCAGTCCTGCTTTAGTCCCGGTTCAGTCCCACTTTAGTCCCGGTTCAGTCCCGCTTTAGTCCCGGTTCAGTCCCGCTTTAGTCCCACTTTAGTCCCGGTTCAGTCCCACTTTAGTCCCGGTTCAGTCCCGCTTTAGTCCCGCTTTAGTCCCGGTTCAGTCCCGCTTTAGTCCCGGTTCAGTCCCGCTTTAGTCCCGGTTCAGTCCCGCTTTAGTCCCACTTTAGTCCCGGTTCAGTCCCACTTTAGTCCCGCTTTAGTCCCACTTTAGTCCCGGTTCAGTCCCACTTTAGTCCCACTTTAGTCCCGGTTCAGTCCCGCTTTAGTCCCACTTTAGTCCCACTTTAGTCCCACTTTAGTCCCGGTTTAGTCCCACTTTAGTCCCGGTTCAGTCCCGCTTTAGTCCCGCTTTAGTCCCGCTTTACTCCTGCTTTAGTCCCACTTTAGTCCCGGTTCAGTCCCGCTTTAGTCCCGCTTTAGTCCCACTTTAGTCCCGGTTCAGTCCCGCTTTAGTCCCGGTTCAGTCCTGCTTTAGTCCCGGTTCAGTCCCGCTTTAGTCCCGGTTCTGTCCCGCTTTAGTCCCGGTTCAGTCCCGCTTTAGTCCCGGTTCAGTCCCACTTTAGTCCCGGTTCAGTCCCACTTTAGTCCCGCTTTAGTCCCGGTTCAGTCCCACTTTAGTCCCACTTTAGTCCCGGTTCAGTCCCGCTTTAGTCCCACTTTAGTCCCACTTTAGTCCCACCTTAGTCCTGGTTCAGTCCCACTTTAGTCCCGCTTTAGTCCCGCTTTAGTCCCGCTTTAGTCCCGGTTCAGTCCCACTTTAGTCCCACTTTAGTCCCGGTTCAGTCCCGCTTTAGTCCCACTTTAGTCCCACTTTAGTCCCACCTTAGTCCTGGTTCAGTCCCACTTTAGTCCCGGTTCAGTCCCACTTTAGTCCCACCTTAGTCCCGGTTCAGTCCCACTTTAGTCCTGGTTCAGTCCCACTTTAGTCCTGGTTCAGTCCCGCTTTAGTCCCGGTTCAGTCCCACTTTAGTCCCACCTTACTCCCGGTTCAGTCCCACTTTAGTCCTGGTTCAGTCCCACTTTAGTCCCGGTTCAGTCCCACTTTAGTCCCACCTTAGTCCTGGTTCAGTCCCACTTTAGTCCCGGTTCAGTCCCACTTTAGTCCTGGTTCAGTCCCACTTTAGTCCTGGTTCAGTCCCGCTTTAGTCCCGGTTCAGTCCCACTTTAGTCCCACCTTAGTCCTGGTTCAGTCCCACTTTAGTCCTGGTTCAGTCCCACTTTAGTCCTGGTTCAGTCCCACTTTAGTCCCACCTTAGTCCTGGTTCAGTCCCACTTTAGTCCTGGTTCAGTCCCACTTTAGTCCCGCTTAGTCCTGGTTCAATCCCACTTTAGTCCCGGTTCAGTCCCACTTTAGTCCCACCTTAGTCCTGGTTCAGTCCCGCTTTAGTCCCACTTTAGTCCCGCTTTAGTCCCACTTTAGTCCCGCTTTAGTCCCACTTTAGTCCCACTTTAGTCCCGGTTCAGTCCCGCTTTAGTCCCACTTTAGTCCCGGTTCAGTCCCGCTTTAGTCCCACTTTAGTCCCGCTTTAGTCCCACTTTAGTCCCGCTTTAGTCCCGCTTTAGTCCCGGTTCAGTCCCACTTTAGTCCCACTTTAGTCCCACTTTAGTCCCGGTTCAGTCCCGCTTTAGTCCCGCTTTAGTCCCGCTTTAGTCCCACTTTAGTCCCGGTTCAGTCCCACTTTAGTCCCACTTTAGTCCCACTTTAGTCCCGGTTCAGTCCCGCTTTAGTCCCGCTTTAGTCCCGCTTTAGTCCCGCTTTAGTCCCACTTTAGTCCCACTTTAGTCCCGGTTCAGTCCCGCTTTAGTCCTGGTTCAGTCCCGCTTTAGTCCCACTTTAGTCCCGGTTCAGTCCCGCTTTAGTCCTGGTTCAGTCCCACTTTAGTCCTGGTTCAGTCCTGGTTCAGTCCCACTTTAGTCCCGGTTCAGTCCCACTTTAGTCCCACCTTAGTCCCGGTTCAGTCCCACTTTAGTCCTGGTTCAGTCCCACTTTAGTCCCACTTTAGTCCCGCTTTAGTCCCACTTTAGTCCCGGTTCAGTCCCACTTTAGTCCCACTTTAGTCCCACTTTAGTCCCGGTTCAGTCCCGGTTCAGTCCCACTTTAGTCCCACTTTAGTCCCGGTTCAGTCCCGCTTTAGTCCCGCTTTAGTCCCACTTTAGTCCCGCTTTAGTCCCGCTTTAGTCCCGGTTCAGTCCCACTTTAGTCCCACTTTAGTCCCGGTTCAGTCCCGCTTTAGTCCCGCTTTAGTCCCACTTTAGTCCCGCTTTAGTCCCGCTTTAGTCCCGGTTCAGTCCCACTTTAGTCCCGGTTCAGTCCCACTTTAGTCCCGCTTTAGTCCCGCTTTAGTCCCGGTTCAGTCCCACTTTAGTCCCACTTTAGTCCCACTTTAGTCCCGGTTCAGTCCCGCTTTAGTCCTGGTTCAGTCCCGCTTTAGTCCCACTTTAGTCCCGGTTCAGTCCCGCTTTAGTCCTGGTTCAGTCCCACTTTAGTCCTGGTTCAGTCCTGGTTCAGTCCCACTTTAGTCCCGGTTCAGTCCCACTTTAGTCCCACTTTAGTCCCGGTTCAGTCCCACTTTAGTCCTGGTTCAGTCCCACTTTAGTCCTGGTTCAGTCCCACTTTAGTCCCACCTTAGTCCTGGTTCAGTCCCACTTTAGTCCCGGTTCAGTCCCACTTTAGTCCCACCTTAGTCCTGGTTCAGTCCCGCTTTAGTCCCGCTTTAGTCCCGCTTTAGTCCCGCTTTAGTCCCACTTTCGTCCCGCTTTAGTCCCGGTTCAGTCCCGCTTTAGTCCTGGTTCAGTCCCGCTTTAGTCCCACTTTAGTCCCACTTTAGTCCCGGTTCAGTCCCGCTTTAGTCCCACTTTAGTCCCACTTTAGTCCCGGTTCAGTCCCACTTTAGTCCCACTTTAGTCCCACTTTAGTCCCGGTTCAGTCCCGCTTTAGTCCCGCTTTAGTCCCGGTTCAGTCCCACTTTAGTCCCACTTTAGTCCCACTTTAGTCCCGGTTCAGTCCCACTTTAGTCCCACTTTAGTCCCGGTTCAGTCCCGGTTCAGTCCCACTTTAGTCCCACTTTAGTCCCGGTTCAGTCCCACTTTAGTCCCACTTTAGTCCCGGTTCAGTCCCGCTTTAGTCCCACTTTAGTCCCACTTTAGTCCCACTTTAGTCCCACTTTAGTCCCACTTTAGTCCCGGTTCAGTCCCACTTTAGTCCCACTTTAGTCCCACTTTAGTCCCACTTTAGTCCCACTTTAGTCCCGGTTCAGTCCCGCTTTAGTCCCACTTTAGTCCCACTTTATTCCTACTTTAGTCCCGGTTCAGTCCCGGTTCAGTCCCGCTTTAGTCCCGCTTTAGTCCCACTTTAGTCCCACTTTATTCCTACTTTAGTCCCGGTTCAGTCCCGGTTCAGTCCCACTTTAGTCCCACTTTAGTCCCGGTTCAGTCCCGCTTTAGTCCCGGTTCAGTCCCGCTTTAGTCCTGGTTCAGTCCCGCTTTAGTCCCACTTTAGTCCCACCTTAGTCCTGGTTCAGTCCCACTTTAGTCCCGGTTCAGTCCCGCTTTAGTCCCGCTTTAGTCCCACTTTAGTCCCGGTTCAGTCCCGCTTTAGTCCCGCTTTAGTCCCACTTTAGTCCCGCTTTAGTCCCGCTTTAGTCCCACTTTAGTCCCGGTTCAGTCCCACTTTAGTCCCACTTTAGTCCCACTTTAGTCCCACTTTAGTCCCGGTTCAGTCCCACTTTAGTCCCACTTTAGTCCCGGTTCAGTCCCGCTTTAGTCCCGGTTCAGTCCCGCTTTAGTCCCACTTTAGTCCCGCTTTAGTCCCGCTTTAGTCCCGCTTTAGTCCCGCTTTAGTCCCGCTTTAGTCCCACTTTAGTCCCACTTTAGTCCCACTTTAGTCCCGGTTCAGTCCCGCTTTAGTCCTGGTTCAGTCCCGCTTTAGTCCCACTTTAGTCCCACCTTAGTCCTGGTTCAGTCCCACTTTAGTCCCGGTTCAGTCCCGCTTTAGTCCTGGTTCAGTCCCGCTTTAGTCCCACTTTAGTCCCACCTTAGTCCTGGTTCAGTCCCGCTTTAGTCCCGGTTCAGTCCTGCTTTAGTCCCGCTTCAGTCCCACTTTAGTCCCACCTTAGTCCTGGTTCAGTCCCGCTTTAGTCCCACTTTAGTCCCACCTTAGTCCTGGTTCAGTCCCGCTTTAGTCCCGGTTCAGTCCTGCTTTAGTCCCGGTTCAGTCCCGCTTTAGTCCCGGTTCAGTCCTGCTTTAGTCCCGCTTTAGTCCCGCTTTAGTCCCGCTTTAGTCCCAATTTAGTCCCACTTTAGTCCCACCTTAGTCCCGGTTCAGTCCCGCTTTAGTCCCACTTTAGTCCTGGTTCAGTCCCGCTTTAGTCCCACTTTAGTCCTGGTTCAGTCCCGCTTTAGTCCCGGTTCAGTCCCACTTTAGTCCCACTTTAGTCCCGCTTTAGTCCCGCTTTAGTCCCGGTTCAGTCCCACTTTAGTCCCACTTTAGTCCCGGTTCAGTCCCACTTTAGTCCCACTTTAGTCCCGGTTCAGTCCCGGTTCAGTCCCACTTTAGTCCCGGTTCAGTCCCGCTTTAGTCCCACTTTAGTCCCACCTTAGTCCTGGTTCAGTCCCACTTTAGTCCCACTTTAGTCCCAGTTTAGTCCCGGTTTAGTCCCGGTTTAGTCCCGGTTTAGTCCCGCTTTAGTCCCGGTTCAGTCCCGCTTTAGTCCCGCTTTAGTCCCGGTTCAGTCCCGCTTTAGTCCCGCTTTAGTCCCGCTTTAGTCCCACTTTAGTCCCACTTTAGTCCCGGTTCAGTCCCGCTTTAGTCCCACTTTAGTCCCACTTTAGTCCCACTTTAGTCCCACTTTAGTCCCACTTTAGTCCCGCTTTAGTCCCGGTTCAGTCCCGCTTTAGTCCTGGTTCAGTCCCGCTTTAGTCCCGGTTCAGTCCCGCTTTAGTCCCGGTTCAGTCCTGCTTTAGTCCCGCTTTAGTCCCGCTTTAGTCCCAATTTAGTCCCACTTTAGTCCCACCTTAGTCCCGGTTCAGTCCCGCTTTAGTCCCACTTTAGTCCCGCTTTAGTCCCGGTTCAGTCCCGCTTTAGTCCCACTTTAGTCCCACTTTAGTCCCAATTTAGTCCCACTTTAGGCCCACCTTAGTCCCGGTTCAGTCCCGCTTTAGTCCCACTTTAGTCCTGGTTCAGTCCCGCTTTAGTCCCACTTTAGTCCCGCTTTAGTCCCGGTTCAGTCCCGCTTTAGTCCCACTTTAGTCCCGGTTGAGACATGCTTTGGACCTGGTTCAGTTCAATCCCTGGTTTGTTCCTAGTTTAGTCCCTGGTCCCTGGTCCCTGGTCCCCTGTCCCCGTCCCCTGTCCCCGTCCCCGTCCCCGTCTGACTCGTGTCTCTGTTCCAGTGCCGATGAGGAGAACTCGTCCTGGTCGTTGTCGGAGGACGAGGAGGACAGAGTGTGTGACGAGCTCCTGGGGTCCGTTTGTTCTCTGGACAGACCGGAACCCGGACCAGAACCCGCCCTGGTCCTGGTGAGTCCTGGGAGGGCATCTGGGGCATCTGGGGTCCAACTTAAAGCCACATTTCGGAACATTCTCCCTGAAGATAAAACTGTGGAACACTTTATACAAACAAACAGCATTTCACTGAACACCTCATCACCCGTCTCACCTGTCTCACCTGTCCCCCCCGTCTCACCTGTCCCCCCGTCTCACCTGTCCTCCCCGTCTCACCTGCCCCCCCGTCTCACCTGTCCTCCCCGTCTCACCTGTCCCCCCGTCTCACCTGTCCTCCCCGTCTCACCTGTCCCACCTGTCCCCCCGTCTCACCTGTCCCCCCGTCTCACCTGTCCCCCCCGTCTCACCTGTCCTCCCCGTCTCACCTGTCCCACCTGTCCCCCCCGTCTCACCTGTCCCCCCGTCTCACCTGTCCCCCCCGTCTCACCTGTCTCACCTGTCCCCCTTGTCTCACCCATCCCCCCGTCTCACCTGTCCCCCCCGTCTCACCTGTCCCCCCGTCTCACCTGTCCCCCCGTCTCACCTGTCTCGCCTGTCCCCCCGTCTCACCTGTCTCACCTGTCCCCCCGTCTCACCTGTCCCCCCCGTCTCACCTGTCCCCCCGTCTCACCTGTCCCCCCGTCTCACCTGTCCCCCCGTCTCACCTGTCCCCCCGTCTCACCTGTCTCACCTGTCCCCCCCGTCTCACCTGTCCCCCCGTCTCACCTGTCCCCCCGTCTCACCTGTCTCACCTATCCCCCCCGTCTCACCCGTCCCCCCGTCTCACCCATCCCCCCGTCTCACCCGTCTCACCTGTCCCCCCGTCTCACCTGTCCCCCCCGTCTCACCCGTCCCCCCGTCTCACCCGTCCCCCCGTCTCACCCGTCTCACCTGTCCCCCCCGTCTCACCTGTCCCCCCGTCTCACCTGTCCCCCCCATCTCACCCATCCCCCCGTCTCACCCGTCTCACCCGTCCCCCCGTCTCACCTGTCCCCCCCGTCTCACCCGTCTCACCTGTCCCCCCCGTCTCACCCGTCTCACCTGTCCCCCCCGTCTCACCCGTCTCACCTGTCCCCCCCGTCTCACCTGTCCCCCCGTCCTCAGGTGCTGTCTCCGGCGTGTCACGAGGACCTGGTGGTGAAGAAGGACCAGTGTTTGGTTCGTTCTTTTGGCGACGGGAAGTTGTGAGTTTTATTGATGACGATGATCGGAATGATCAGGTTCGTCTGTGTGGATCTGACCTCTGACCTCTGACGTTTGTCCTCAGCTCCACCGTGTTCCGGAGACACCTGCACACGCTAAACTCCGCCTCCATCTGCAAACCCGAGCTCGCCAACAGGAAAGGTACGGCCGCCGTTTCACCGCATCACATCCTGATCAATAGTGAAAACAGTCTGGACGCTCCTGACTGAGGGTGCGTGTTGTGTGTGTTGTGTGTGTTGTGCGTCACGTGTGCAGGCTTGTGCGCGGCCCAGGCGTTCCTCAGGACTCGGGCGGTTCCGGGCGTGTGGAAAATGGACCTGAGTCAGATCCTCGAGTCTTCGTCCGACAGCGACGAGAAACACGACAGCGACGAAGAAGAAACCGAGAGACGCAAGAAACGCCTCCAAGAAGAGGTCCGACGCACACATCCGACACTCCGCACAACAAGTACACCACACACACGTATACAATACACACACACATACAACACACAACACACACACATCCGACACTCCGCACAACAAGTACACCACACACACATATACAATACACAACACACATATATAATACACACACACATATACAATACACAACACACATATACAATACACAACACACACACATCCGACACTACGCACAACAAGTACACCACACACACGTATACAATACACACACACATACAACACACAACACACGCACATCAAATACACCACACACACATATACACCACACACACACATACAATACACACACACATACAACACACAACACACACACATCCGACACTCCGCACAACAAGTACACCACACACACATACAATACACAACACACATATATAATACACACACACATATACAATACACAACACACATATACAATACACAACACACACACATCCGACACTACGCACAACAAGTACACCACACACACATATACAATACACACACAAGTATACAATACACACACACATATACAATACACAACACACACACATCCGACACTACGCACAACAAGTACACCACACACACATGTACAATACACACACACGTATACAATACACACACACATATACAATACACAACACACACACATCCGACACTACGCACAACAAGTACACCACACACACATACAATACACAACAGATATACAATACACACACACATATACAATACACAACACACAACACACACACATCCGACACTCCGCACAACAAGTACACCACACACACATATACAATACACACACACATATACAATACATACACACACAACACACACACGCACAACAAATACACCACACACACATATACAACACACACACACATATACAATACACACACACATATACAATACACACACACACACACATCCGACACTACGCACAACAAATACACCACACACACATATACAATACACACATATACAATACACACACACATCAGATATACAATACACACACACACTAGATATGCAATACACACACACACACATCCGACACTACGCACAACAAATACACCACACACACATATACAATACACACACACATATACAACACACAACACACAACACACCGACACAACACGCACAACAAGTACACCACACACACGTATACAATACACACACACATATACAATACACACACACGTATACAATACACAACACATATACACATACACACAACACGCACAACAAGTACACCACACACACACATACAATACACACACACATATACAATACATACACACACATCCGACACTACGCACAACAAATACACCACACACACATATACAATACACACACACATATACAATACATACACACACAACACACACACGCACAACAAATACACCACACACACACACACACACACACACATATACAATACACACACACATATACAATACACAACACACACACATCCGACACTACGCACAACAAATACACCACACACACATATACAATACACACACACACACAACACACAACACACAACAAATACACCACACACACATATACAATACACACACACATACAACACAACACACAACAAATACACCACACACACATATACAATACACAACACACAACACACACACACAACACGCACAACAAGTACACCACACACACATATACAATACACAACACACACACACAACACGCACAACAAGTACACCACACACACATATACAATACACAACACACATACAACACACAACACACAACACGCACAACAAATACAGAACCAAACCAAACCCGGCTGTTACAGAGGAGTACACATTTACACATTTACACATTTACACATTTACACATTTACACATTTACACATTTACACATTTACACATTTACACATTTAAACTGGGGGAGCACTGATGCCGATACCAGTGCTGTGTGGGTCTGATACCAGGAGCCCATCTCAGAGCGCACAACGACACACAACGACACACAGTGACGCACAACGACACACAACGACTTTACATGAGTCTAGTGTAAATATAAACGTCCAGAGGAAGTCTCCGCTAAAGATCCTGTGGAGTGATCGGTATCGCTAAATCCTCCAGTCGGTCGTGTGTTCTGGTGTTGTGTGTTCTGGTGTTGTGTGTCGGTCGTGTGTTCTGGTGTCTGTGTTCTGGTGTTGTGTGTTCTGGTGTTGTGTGTTCTGGTGTTGTGTGTTCTGGTGTTGTGTGTTCTGGTGTTGTGTGTTCTGGTGTTGTGTGTTCTGGTGTTGTGTGTTCTGGTGTTGTGTGTTCTGGTGTCGTGTGTTCTAGTGTTGTGTGTTCTGGTGTTGTGTGTTCTGGTGTCGTGTGTTCTGGTGTTGTGTGTTCTGGTGTTGTGTGTTCTGGTGTTGTGTGTTCTGGTGTTGTGTGTTCTGGTGTCGTGTGTTCTAGTGTTGTGTGTTCTGGTGTTGTGTGTCGGTTGTGTGTTCTGGTGTTGTGTGTTCTGGTGTTGTGTGTTCTGGTGTTGTGTGTTCTGGTGTTGTGTGTTCTGGTGTTGTGTGTTCTGGTGTTGTGTGTTCTAGTGTTGTGTGTTCTGGTGTTGTGTGTTCTGGTGTTGTGTGTCAGTTGTGTGTTCTGGTGTTGTGTGTTCTAGTGTTGTGTGTTCTGGTGTTGTGTGTTCTGGTGTTGTGTGTTCTAGTGTTGTGTGTTCTGGTGTTGTGTGTTCTGGTGTTGTGTGTTCTGGTGTCGTGTGTTCTGGTGTTGTGTGTTCTAGTGTTGTGTGTTCTGGTGTTGTGTGTTCTGGTGTCGTGTGTTCTGGTGTCGTGTGTTCTGGTGTCGTGTGTTCTGGTGTTGTGTGTTCTGGTGTTGTGTGTCAGTTGTGTGTTCTGGTGTTGTGTGTTCTGGTGTTGTGTGTTCTGGTGTTGTGTGTTCTGGTGTCGTGTGTTCTGGTGTCGTGTGTTCTGGTGTTGTGTGTTCTGGTGTTGTGTGTTCTGGTGTTGTGTGTTCTGGTGTCGTGTGTTCTGGTGTCGTGTGTTCTGGTGTCGTGTGTTCTGGTGTCGTGTGTTCTGGTGTCGTGTGTTCTGGTGTTGTGTGTCAGTTGTGTGTTCTGGTGTCGTGTGTTCTGGTGTTGTGTGTTCTGGTGTTGTGTGTTCTGGTGTTGTGTGTTCTGGTGTTGTGTGTCGGTTGTGTGTTCTAGTGTCGTGTGTTCTGGTGTCGTGTGTTCTGGTGTTGTGTGTTCTGGTGTTGTGTGTTCTGGTGTTGTGTGTTCTGGTGTCGTGTGTTCTGGTGTTGTGTGTTCTGGTGTTGTGTGTTCTGGTGTTGTGTGTCGGTTGTGTGTTCTGGTGTTGTGTGTTCTGGTGTTGTGTGTCAGTTGTGTGTTCTGGTGTTGTGTGTTCTGGTGTTGTGTGTTCTGGTGTTGTGTGTTCTGGTGTTGTGTGTCGTGTTGTGTGTTCTGGTGTTGTGTGTTCTGGTGTTGTGTGTTCTGGTGTTGTGTGTTCTGGTGTTGTGTGTCAGTTGTGTGTTCTGGTGTTGTGTGTTCTGGTGTTGTGTGTTCTGGTGTTGTGTGTTCTGGTGTTGTGTGTCGGTTGTGTGTTCTGGTGTTGTGTGTTCTGGTGTCGTGTGTTCTGGTGTTGTGTGTTCTGGTGTTGTGTGTTCTGGT
This sequence comes from Paratrypauchen microcephalus, assembly GCA_036785185.1. Lineage (NCBI taxonomy): Eukaryota > Metazoa > Chordata > Actinopteri > Gobiiformes > Gobiidae > Paratrypauchen > Paratrypauchen microcephalus. Next base: position 221,195 of record JAVJIX010000322.1, read on the forward strand.
GTCGTGTGTTCTGGTGTCGTGTGTTCTGGTGTCGTGTGTTCTGGTGTTGTGTGTTCTGGTGTTGTGTGTTCTGGTGTCGTGTGTTCTAGTGTTGTGTGTTCTGGTGTTGTGTGTTCTGGTGTCGTGTGTTCTGGTGTCGTGTGTTCTAGTGTTGTGTGTTCTGGTGTTGTGTGTTCTGGTGTTGTGTGTTCTGGTGTTGTTTGTTCTGGTGTTGTGTGTTCTGGTGTCGTGTGTTCTGGTGTCGTGTGTTCTGGTGTCGTGTGTTCTAGTGTCGTGTGTTCTGGTGTCGTGTGTTCTGGTGTTGTGTGTTCTGGTGTTGTGTGTTCTAGTGTTGTGTGTTCTGGTGTTGTGTGTTCTGGTGTTGTGTGTTCTGGTGTTGTGTGTCGGTTGTGTGTTCTGGTGTTGTGTGTTCTGGTGTTGTGTGTTCTAGTGTTGTGTGTTCTGGTGTTGTGTGTTCTGGTGTTGTGTGTTCTGGTGTTGTGTGTTCTGGTGTTGTGTGTTCTGGTGTTGTGTGTTCTGGTGTTGTGTGTTCTGGTGTTGTGTGTTCTACTGTTGTGTGTTCTGCTGTTGTGTGTTCTGGTGTTGTGTGTTCTGCTGTTGTGTGTTCTGGTGTTGTGTGTTCTAGTGTTGTGTGGTCTAGTGTTGTGTGTTCTAGTGTTGTGTGTTCTGGTGTTGTGTGTTCTGGTGTTGGGTGTTCTGGTGTTGTGAGTACTGATGTTGTGTGTTCTGGATAGGTGTGTTCTTGCGTTGTGTGATCTGGGGTGGTGTGTTCTAGCGTTGTGTGTTCTAGCGTTGTGTGTTCTGGTGTTGTGTGTTCTGGTGTTGTGTGTTCTAGTGTTGTGTGTTCTGGTGTTGTGTGTTCTAGTGTTGTGTGTTCTAGTGTTGTGTGTTCTGGTGTTGTGTGTTCTGGTTTTGTGTGTTCTAGCGTTGTGTGTTCTGGCGTTGTGTGTTCTAGCGTTGTGTGTTCTGGTGTTGTGTGTTCTAGCGTTGTGTGTTCTGGTGTTGTGTGTTCTAGTGTTGTGTGTTCTGGTGTTGTGTGTTCTGGTGTTGTGTGTCGGTTGTGTGTTCTAGTGTTGTGTGTTCTGGTGTTGTGTGTTCTAGTGTTGTGTGTTCTGGTGTTGTGTGTTCTGGTGTTGTGTGTTCTAGTGTTGTGTGTTCTGGTGTTGTGTGTTCTAGTGTTGTGTGTTCTGGTGTTGTGTGTTCTGGTTTTGTGTGTTCTAGTGTTGTGTGTTCTGGTGTTGTGTGTTCTGGTGTTGTGTGTCGGTTGTGTGTTCTAGTGTTGTGTGTTCTAGCGTTGTGTGTTCTAGCGTTGTGTGTTCTAGCGTTGTGTGTTCTGGTGTTGTGTGTTCTAGTGTTGTGTGTTCTGGTGTTGTGTGTTCTGGTGTTGTGTGTTCTAGTGTTGTGTGTTCTGGTGTTGTGTGTCGGTTGTGTGTTCTGGTGTTGTGTGTTCTGGTGTTGTGTGTTCTAGTGTTGTGTGTTCTGGTGTTGTGTGTTCTGGTGTTGTGTGTTCTGGTGTTGTGTGTTCTGGTGTTGTGTGTTCTAGTGTTGTGTGTTCTGGTGTTGTGTGTTCTGGTGTTGTGTGTCGGTTGTGTGTTCTGGTGTTGTGTGTTCTGGTGTTGTGTGTTCTAGTGTTGTGTGTTCTAGTGTTGTGTGTTCTGGTGTCGTGTGTTCTGGTGTCGTGCGTTCTGGTGTTGTGTGTTCTAGTGTTGTGTGTTCTGGCGTTGTGTGTTCTGGCGTTGTGTGTTCTAGCGTTGTGTGTTCTGGCGTTGTGTGTCGGTTGTGTGTTCTGGTGTTGTGTGTTCTAGTGTTGTGTGTTCTGGTGTTGCGTGTTCTGGTGTTGTGTGTTCTGGTGTTGTGTGTTCTGGTGTTGTGTGTTCTGGTGTTGTGTATCGGTTGTGTGACTTACCCAGAATCCTCTGCAGCCCGAGGAGGAGGCCGACCCTGAGGAGAGGGACCACTTCCTGCAGCAGCTCTACAAGTTCATGGAGGACAGAGGTACGACTGCCCCCGAGTACTGCCCCTGCCCCCGAGTACTGCCCCTGCCCCCGAGTACTGCCCCTGCCCCTGAGTACTGCCCCTGCCCCCGAGTACTGCCCCTGCCGCCGAGTACTGCCCCCGAGTACTGCCCCTGCCTCTGAGTACTGCCCCCGAGTACTGCCCCCGAGTACTGCCCCCGGTTCTATTATGTGTGCACACATAATGTGCGTTCTCACGTGTGCGTTCTCTCACGTGTGCGTTCTCACGTGTGCGTTCTCACGTGTGCGTTCTCTCACTGTTCTCTCACGTGTGCGTTCTCTCACGTGTGCGTTCTCTCACGTGTGCGTTCTCACGTGTGCGTTCTCACGTGTGCGTTCTCTCACGTGTGCGTTCTCACGTGTGCGTTCTCTCACTGTTCTCTCACGTGTGCGTTCTCTCACGTGTGCGTTCTCTCACGTGTGCGTTCTCTCACTGTTCTCTCACGTGTGCGTTCTCACGTGTGCGTTCTCTCACGTGTGCGTTCTCTCACGTGTGCGTTCTCTCACGTGTGCGTTCTCACGTGTGCGTTCTCACACTGTTCTTTCACGTGTGCGTTCTCTCACTGTTCTCTCACTGTTCTCTCACTGTTCTCTCACTGTTCTCTCACTGTTCTCTCACTGTTCTCTCACGTGTGCGTTCTCTCACGTGTGCGTTCTCTCACTGTTCTCTCACGTGTGCGTTCTCACGTGTGCGTTCTCACACTGTTCTCTCACGTGTGCGTTCTCTCACGTGTGCGTTCTCACGTGTGCGTTCTCACACTGTTCTCTCACGTGTGCGTTCTCTCACTGTTCTCTCACTGTTCTCTCACTGTTCTCTCACTGTTCTCTCACTGTTCTCTCACGTGTGCGTTCTCTCACTGTTCTCTCACTGTTCTCTCACTGTTCTCTCACGTGTGCGTTCTCTCACTGTTCTCTCACGTGTGCGTTCTCACGTGTGCGTTCTCACGTGTGCGTTCTCTCACGTGTGCGTTCTCTCACGTGTGCGTTCTCTCACGTGTGCGTTCTCTCACGTGTGCGTTCTCACGTGTGCGTTCTCACACTGTTCTCTCACGTGTGCGTTCTCTCACTGTTCTCTCACTGTTCTCACTGTTCTCTCACGTGTGCGTTCTCTCACTGTTCTCTCACTGTTCTCTCACTGTTCTCTCACGTGTGCGTTCTCACGTGTGCGTTCTCTCACTGTTCTCTCACGTGTGCGTTCTCTCACGTGTGCGTTCTCACGTGTGCGTTCTCACACTGTTCTCTCACGTGTGCGTTCTCTCACGTGTGCGTTCTCACGTGTGCGTTCTCACACTGTTCTCTCACGTGTGCGTTCTCTCACTGTTCTCTCACTGTTCTCTCACTGTTCTCTCACTGTTCTCTCACGTGTGCGTTCTCTCACGTGTGCGTTCTCTCACGTGTGCGTTCTCACGTGTGCGTTCTCTCACGTGTGCGTTCTCTCACGTGTGCGTTCTCACGTGTGCGTTCTCGCACTGTTCTCTCACGTGTGCGTTCTCACACTGTTCTCTCACTGTTCTCTCACTGTTCTCTCACTGTTCTCTCACGTGTGCGTTCTCTCACTGTTCTCTCACTGTTCTCTCACTGTTCTCTCACTGTTCTCTCACTGTTCTCTCACGTGTGCGTTCTCACGTGTGCGTTCTCACACTGTTCTCTCACGTGTGCGTTCTCTCACTGTTCTCTCACTGTTCTCTCACGTGTGCGTTCTCTCACTGTTCTCTCACTGTTCTCTCACTGTTCTCTCACTGTTCTCTCACTGTTCTCTCACGTGTGCGTTCTCTCACGTGTGCGTTCTCACGTGTGCGTTCTCACGTGTGCGTTCTCTCACGTGTGCGTTCTCGCACTGTTCTCTCACGTGTGCGTTCTCACACTGTTCTCTCACTGTTCTCTCACTGTTCTCTCACTGTTCTCTCACGTGTGCGTTCTCTCACTGTTCTCTCACTGTTCTCTCACTGTTCTCTCACTGTTCTCTCACTGTTCTCTCACTGTTCTCTCACGTGTGCGTTCTCTCACTGTTCTCTCACTGTTCTCTCACTGTTCTCTCACTGTTCTCTCACGTGTGCGTTCTCTCACTGTTCTCTCACTGTTCTCTCACGTGTGCGTTCTCTCACTGTTCTCTCACTGTTCTCTCACTGTTCTCTCACTGTTCTCTCACGTGTGCGTTCTCACGTGTGCGTTCTCACACTGTTCTCTCACGTGTGCGTTCTCTCACTGTTCTCTCACTGTTCTCTCACTGTTCTCTCACGTGTGCGTTCTCTCACTGTTCTCTCACTGTTCTCTCACTGTTCTCTCACTGTTCTCTCACGTGTGCGTTCTCTCACGTGTGCGTTCTCACGTGTGCGTTCTCTCACGTGTGCGTTCTCACGTGTGCGTTCTCTCACGTGTGCGTTCTCTCCTCAGGGACCCCCATAAACAAACCGCCGGTTCTGGGCTATAAGGACCTGAACCTGTTTAAGTTGTTCCGGTTGGTGACGCTCCAGGGCGGCTGCAGCGCCATCGACTCGGGCACCGTGTGGAAACAGATCTACACCGACCTGGGCATCCCCGTCCTCAACTCCGCCGCCGCCTACAACGTCAAGACGGCGTACAAGAAGTGAGTGCAGGGTACACGCGTGAACTGTGGGGGGGGTTTCCATGGAGACACGACGCACACATCAGCAAACACATTTAGAAACACAAAAGTGAGGTTCTGACTCAGACCTTCACCAAACTGTGACAAACTCTTTATATTTTTGTGTTTATATTTTTGTGCGTTTATGTTTTTGTGCGTTTCCATAGATACCTGTTTGGGTTCGAGGCGTTCTGCCGCTCGGCGCTCATCACCTTCAGAACCATCCATCACAACAACCCCCGCCCCCCCGCCTCCCCGACCATTCAGAGAGCGCCCTCGGACACCAAGGCCAGTCCCCCGTCCAATCACAGAGCACCGCCAGAGCCCAAGAGCAGCCCCACGCCCAATCAGAGAGTGGCAGGGGCGGAGCTTAAAGACGCCGTGAAAACAGAGACAGATTCAGAGAGCGAGAGCGACCGCGAGGAGCGCCACGCCTCCCCCAGAGTGAGTATCCAATCAGAGCACTCGTATCAGGAGCCAATCATACACACACACACTAACACGCGGCGTGCGCTCTGTGCTCAGGGCCGGCGCCGCGCTCTGCCGCCCCTAAAGGACAAACGAGGCACTGACTCAGACGAACAGAGAGAGCCACGCAAACGCACGCCCAGACAAACCGACCAATCAGAGCGCATGCCCAGGCTCACTGACCAATCAGAGAGCGGGGGCAGGCTCACCGACCAATCAGAGAGAGGCACAGACGACGAGGAAGACGACGACGACGACGAAGAGGACGAACCTCCGCACCAACCCACAGAGAGGTGAGAGAGGAGGAGAGAGACGTTCTGGTCTGGTTCAAGTTCTGGTCTGATCCCGGTCTGGTTCTGGTTCTCAGGTCGGAGGAGGACCCTGACGGAGTGACCGGGACCAGAGTCCGGGTCAAATACGGCCGAGGAAAAACTCAGAAGATTTACGAGGCTCACATCAAGAAGACCGACGTGGACAACGGGGAACACTTCTACCTGGTGCACTACTACGGCTGGAACGTCAGGTGACCCTCCAGCTGGAGCGGGGGGGGGCGGGGCTGTGGGGCGGGGCTGGGCCGTGGGCGGGGTCAGGACGGCGCTCTCCTCGCTCACCTGTGCTCCTGTGTTCAGGTATGACGAGTGGGTGAAGGCTGACCGCATCATCTGGCCCTCAGAGAAAGGCTCAAAGAAGAAGGGGCGGGGCAAACTCAAGGTCAGCAGTCACACACACCTGTACACACACACACACACCTGTACACACACCTGAGGGGTATTCCACGAACGCGGCTAAGCTCAAAGCCCGGCTTTATTCGACAGTTGGCGCTAGTTTTAGTGAGAGTTCGGTTCCATGACTCTCGCTAACCTTAGTCCCCGCTGAGTTACTGCGGCAACATGGTGTTCCCCGCTGGCCTGGTCCAGGGCAGGCTAAAGACGAAACAGAGTGTCAAAAAACAGTTTCGCACACCTCCCGCATGACTATCTGTGTTGTCCGAAAACAATATCAGCAAAAAAAATTACCTTACGTTCTTGGTCAGTTTTGACAAATTTCCAGTAATTTAAAAATATTCTTTTGAACCGCCGTCTTCAGAAGAATTCCAGAGGCGTCTCAGAGAAACACTTTGGTCGAGTGGTTAAGTCCTGTGTCTTTCATGTGGGCGTCCCGGGTTCAATTCCTGTTACTGACGTTTTCATGCTCAAGTCAATTTTGTGTTATATTTTCACGAATTTACATTTGCCACACATTACACAAATGTGAATGAATTTAATCTAAAATTATTCATGTCATCATAGAACTTCTATCAGCTGGGCCTAACATCACTCTCACCTGACGACATTGACACTTTATATTTTATGTGACATCTCTATCAAAGAATACAGTTACAGGTAAACCTTTACTTTTAAAACTAAATGTAGCCAAATAACAGGCACACTCCATGATGCAACATTTCAATGATTCAACAAATTTGCTTCAGAGATGCTGTGCAAGCCTCTTTAATGAAATCCTATTTATCAATTTCCATCAATAGGCATAAAACAATAAAAGACATTAGGTATGACATTCTGGTGTGAGGCCACTGCTGGAGGACTGCTGAGGGTCAGGCAAGGCACTGCTGGAGGACTGCTGAGGGTCAGGCAAGGCACTGCTGGAGGACCGCTGAGGGTCAGGCAAGGCACTGCTGGAGGACCGCTGAGGGTCCGGCAAGGCACTGCTGGAGGACCGCTGAGGGTCAGGCAAGGCACTGCTGGAGGACCGCTGAGGGTCAGGCAAGGCACTGCTGGAGGACTGCTGAGAAGGGTCCAAGTGTACGCCATCTTCAGTAACTAGAACACAAACATACTATTAAAATACACAAATGCTTGGATCACAGCTGAGGCAAGCATTAGTCTAGAGCAGAGGTCTTCAACAGACCCCTAGGGGGGTCACGGAGGTACTGCAGGGGGGTCGCGAAATCTTTTGATTTCACTTTAAAATAATATAATTTTATATTTTATAGTGTAAAATACAGTATTAACCTGTGTATTATTTCCTTGTATTGGATGTACCATAACAGAGTAGCAATGTTTATACATGACACTAAGCTCAATTTAATATAAAACACAATTCTATGCCGTATATATAGTAGGGGGTCCCTGGCCCAGTTCGCCATCTGTTTGGGGGTCCCTGGCCTGAAAAACCCCTGGTCTAGAGAATACCTTGAATATACTCTTCACAAGAACTCGCAGGAAGGATCTTTGATGGGGTCCCTCCTTCAGTTACCTCCACCAGTGGGCGACCCCGGTTTAGGGCCAGTGCCAGCTCCTCTGCAGGTGAAAGGTTTTGAGGGGGGCTCCCACCTCCTGTGGCTTGGTAGCTACTGTTGATTTTAAATTAAATGAAGGCACCATTTCAACAGTATTACTAATTTCACTGAATAATAATATTAATATTAGCCTACTTACCACTCTGCAAAATGTTTTTATGCTTTGTCTTTACCTGCAAAACAGTCCTCTTCACATTATTCCTGCTCAAAGACAAGATAACACAATTTAACGTATTAGTTGGAGCAAAAACTTTTACACAGTAAAAATAAATTACAACTGACAAGACTGCTCTACAAATATATAATATTTTTGCCATCAACTGTTCTCCCTGAGAATTGAACTTGTGTCTCCCATGTGACAAACCGTAACATATCCTCTCCCCCACGGACTTGTCTTGACACTGATGATAAAAACATACTTAAAAAACTCAACATTCAGCACTGTTATAGGACTTAACTTCCGTATTTAAGCGCTCGGCGATCTTCTGCCACGCCATGTCTCTCGCCTTGGTTATTGGAAGTGTGTTGCAGAGTTCCAAAAGCAACTTCTGTTCTGATGCGCTGAAATAATCGGCCTGAATCTTTGACATGATTGCATTTTGGACACTCGCTTGTTCTGGACTTCTTACGTTCCCCGTGCACGCGTCTAGGCCAGGACAGGATAGGCGCGGCTGAAGTTAGCGCTGCTGAGACGCAGCTGAAATGTGTTAGTGGAACGACTTCAGGCTTTAGTCTAAGGTGACGCTTCTTCAGGCGAGGACGAACCACTTAGGCGCCGCTATGTTTAGAGACGTTCGTGGAATACCCCCCATGTACGCACACACCTGTACACTGTCCCCTCATCACTCAAAACCGCCACAGTTACTCAAATTCTTAAAAAACCTGGTATAGACCCCAACGATTCAATAACCTCCGCCCCATTTCCAACCTACCCTTCATCTCCAAAATCCTTGAAAAGAGTGTTGCCTCTCACCTCCACACCCACCTCAGTAATAACAATCTGTATGAACTGTTCCAATCAGGCTTTCCACCCCTCCACAGAAACTGCACTCATAAAAACCACCAATGACCTCCTTATGGCAGCTGATACCGGCTGGTTAGCTCAACTGGTAAGTCATGGACTTTCCCCCTGGGGGTTGTGGGTTCAAATCCCCCCCGGGCAATGAGCTAACCAGTGTGGGTCCTTGGGCAAGACCCCTCACGGTACTGCCCCCCGAGCGCCGAAAAAGATGGCTGCTCACTGCTCCTGAAAAGGATGGGTAAAATGCAGAAGTCAAATTTCTCCTGTGTGTCACTGTGTGTCATTGTGTGTGAGACCAATAAAGGCTTAAGCCTAAACTTAATCTTTACTTTCCATCCTCATCCTCCTCGATCTTACCGCAGCCTTCGACACTTATCTCCCACAGCACCCTCCTCCATAGACTATCTTCAATCGGCATTACTGACACCCCCCTCACCTGGTTTACCTCACACCTCACCGACCGCACACAGGATATTCATCTCAAATCACACACATCCAACACCTTTCCTGTCTGCGCGGGGGCCCCCAGGGCTCTGTCCTAGGGCCCCTCCTCTTTATCATCTACATACTCCCTCTTGGCCATATCTTCCAAAAGCACAACATTCATTTTCATTGCTACACGGATGACACCCAGCTCTACCTTTCCTCCAAACCCTCCTCATCACTCCCACCATCCTCCCTTACCCTCTGCCTACAGGAAATCAACTCTTGGTTCTCCTCCAACTTCCTGATGCTCAATAGTTCCAAAACAGAAGTCCTCCTAGTAGCACTCCATCCACACTCTCCAAATCTAACAGCTTCTCCATGAACATTAATAACTCAACTGTCCATCCCTCTCCTCAGGTCAAGAGTCTGGGTGTCATCCTCGACAGCACACTTTCATTTCACTCTCACATCAATAATGTCACCCGGTCTGCATACTTCCACTTACGCAACATCTCTCGTCTCCGCCCTCACTCCTCACACCACTGCCATCCTAGTCCACAGCCTCGTCACCTCCCGCATCGACTACTGTAACTCTCTTCTTTTTGGTCTCCCCAACAAATCCCTTCAGAAACTGCAGCTCCTACAGAACTCTGCAGCCCGGATCATCACTCGGACCCCCACTGTCCATCACATCACCCCCGTACTACAACAATCACATCACCCCCGTACTACAACAACCACATCACCCCCGTACTACAACAATCACATCACCCCCGTACTACAACAATCACATCACCCCCGTACTACAACAATCACATCACCCCCGTACTACAACAATCACATCACCCCCGTACTACAACCATCACATCACCCCCGTACTACAACCATCACATCACCCCCGTACTACAACCATCACATCACCCCCGTACTACAACAATCACATCACCCCCGTACTACAACCATCACATCACCCCCGTACTACAACCATCACATCACCCCCGTACTACAACAATCACATCACCCCCGTACTACAACAATCACATCACCCCCCTACTACAACCATCACATCACCCCCCCACCACAACCATCACACCACCCCCCCACTACCACAATCACACCACCCCCGTACTACAACAATCACATCACCCCCGTACTACAACCATCACATCACCCCCGTACTACAACCATCACATCACCCCCGTACTACAACCATCACATCACCCCCGTACTACAACAATCACATCACCCCCGTACTACAACAATCACATCACCCCCGTACTACAACAACTCCACTGGCTCCCCATAAAACAGAGAATTCACTTCAAAATACTCATTACCACATTCAAAGCATTACACAACCTCGCCCCACCATATGTGACCTCATCCACATCACCACTCCATCCCGCACCCTCCGCTCTTCCTCCTCTCTTCCTCCTCTCTTCCTCCTCTCTTCAGCTCTCTGTCCCCTCTGCTCTTCCTCCTCTCTTCCTCCTCTCTTCCTCCTCTCTTCAGCTCTCTGTCCCCTCTGCTCTTCCTCCTCTCTTCAGCTCTCTGTCCCCTCCGCTCTTCCTCCTCTCTTCCTCCTCTCTTCAGCTCTCTGTCCCCTCCGCTCTTCCTCCTCTCTTCCTCCTCTCTTCATCTCTCTGTCCCCTCTGCTCGTCTCGTCACCATGAGGAGCAGAACCTTCAGCCGCTCTGCTCCTCAGCTCTGGAACTCTCTCCCTCCTGACCTCCGGAATATCGACTCTCTCCCACTCTTTAAATCCAGACTCAGAACCTGTTCAGACTGTCCGACCTCTCACAGCCAATCACTCCACTCGGATTTTGGTTTTATTTTGTTTTACATGTTTTATTGTTTGTTTGTTTGTGCTTTTTATTCGTTTTTAACCTTGTGCAGTGTCCTTGGGTGTTCTGAAAGGCACTTTTAAATAAAATGCATTATTACACGCCCCTGTACACACACACACACACACACACACACACACACACACACACACACACACACACACACACACACACACACACACACACACACACCTGTACACACACACACACACACCCCTGTACACACACACACACACACACACACCCCTGTACACACACACACACACCCCTGCACACACACACAAACACACACCCCTGTACACACACACACACACACACACACCCCTGTACACACACACAAACCCCTGTACACACACACACACACACACACACCCCTGTACACACACACACACACCCCTGTACACACACACAAACACACACCCCTGTACACACACACAAACACACACACCTGTACACACACACACACACACCCCTGTACACACACACACACACCCCTGTACACACACACAAACACACACCCCTGTACACACACACAAACACACACACCTGTACACACACACACACACACCCCTGTACACACACACACACACACACACCTGTACGCACACATGTATACACACCTGTATGCACAAACTCACTCTGTCTCCTGTTGTGTGTGTGTGTGTGTGTGTGTGTGTGTGTGTGTGTGTGTGTGTGCGTGTGTGTGTGTGTGTGCGTGTGCGCTCAGAAGGAGGACGGACCCCCGGACGAGGAGCGGCCGTCACAGGTGAAGAGTTCTGGGGGTCGCAGGGGTCGACCTCTGGGCAGCAAGAACAAGACCAACGGCCGAGCTCCAGAGAGAAGATCAGAGTCTGGACCCAACCTGTCCAACGGTGACAGTGAGTCCCCCCGCCAAGTCCCCCGTCCTCCCCGAGTCTCCCCCGAGTCTCCAGTCCCTCCTGAGTCCCTCGAGTCTCCCCCGAGTCCCCCGTCCTCCCCGAGTCTCCCCCCGAGTCCCCCATCCTCCCCGAGTCTCCCCCGAGTCTCCCCCCGAGTCTCCTGTCCCTCCTGAGTCCCCCGTCCCCCCCGAGTCTCCCCCAAGTCCCCCGTCCCTATTAAACTCTCCTCTCTGTTTCCTCAGACACTCCTTGCAGAAGAACCAGGAGGACCTCAGGGATGGACGACTCAGACCGAGGCTCAAACGGTCAGTGTGGGGCCTCGGGCGGGCGGTCAGTGTGGGGCCTCGGGCGGGCGGTCAGTGTGGGACCTCGGGCAGTCAGTGTGGGGCCTCGGGCGGGCGGTCAGTGTGGGGCCTCGGGCGGTCAGTGTGGGGCCTCGGTCGGTCAGTGTGGGACCTCAGGCGGTCAGTGTGGGGCCTCGATAGAGAGAATAAAAAAATATGTCCTCACCTGTCCTCGCCTGTGTCTGTGCAGAGGATTCTGGGAACTCATCGGACGACAGCGAATCAGAAGACTCGACGGAGAAGAAGCAGTTTCCGTGGCGACGGCAGGATGCAGGTCCCGAACAGGAAGCAGAGCTGTGTCTGAAACGGGAAGAGGAGGAGCCGACCCACGAGGACACGCCCGACCCCGCCCCCAAACCCACAGACACTACAGATCCCAGCATGCACCAGGACACTGCCCAATCAGAGCAGGGGGCGGGGCACGAGCAGCCGCCCGTCACTCCAGAGAAGGTTAGTCCACGTTCTCCAATGGTAGAACCCCAGACGGGTTTAGATAACATCACTAAAAACCTGCAGGGGGCGCTCCTCTAAAACTACAGGACTTCCAAACCTTCAGAGAACTCAGGATCTTCTGCTCTTTCCCACACAAAGTTCTAAAGTCTACAGAAACTCACCGTGGTCACATGGTAGGATCGGATTGGATTTCTCGGCAGGTGGTCTGTCCTTGGATCCCAGCGTACATGAAACTCGTGTAATCGGATAATGGTCAGCGACCTGACCGGCTCCGCTACGCTATGTGGCGCTGTGGTGCAACTACTTCAATAAAAACACAACAAACTATGTGGCGGTTTACAAAGATGGAGCTCCAGGAGTTTGACGGACTAATAGGAGACTAAACTTGGACTGAACCTGGACTAAACCTGGATTAACCTGGACTAAATCAGAGGGATATTCCACGAACGCGGCTAAGCTCAAAGCCCGGCTTTATTCGACAGTTGGCACTAGTTTTAGTGAGAGTTCGGTTCTATGACTCTCGCTAACCTTAGTCCCCGCTGAGTTACTGGGGCAACATGGTTTTAGCGGAAAGTCTGGTACTGGGCAGGCTAAAGATGAAGCTTAATCAGGCCGTGTCGCAGAGAATACGTACCTGATGTAAACAGAGTGTCAAACAAACAGTTCCGCACACCTCCCGCATGAGCATCTGTGTTGTCCGAAAACAATATCAATAAAAGACATTAGGTATGACATTCTGGTGTGAGGCCACTGCTGGAGGACTGCTGAGGGTCAGGCAAGGCACTGCTGGAGGACTGCTGAGGGTCAGGCAAGGCACTGCTGGAGGACTGCTGAGGGTCAGGCAAGGCACTGCTGGAGGACTGCTGAGGGTCAGGCAAGGCACTGCTGGAGGACTGCTGAGGGTCAGGCAAGGCACTGCTGGAGGACTGCTGAGGGTCAGGCAAGGCACTGCTGGAGGACTGCTGAGGGTCAGGCAAGGCACTGCTGGAGGACCGCTGAGGGTCAGGCAAGGCACTGCTGGAGGACTGCTGAGGAGGGTCCAAGTGTACACCATCTTCAGTAACTAGAACACAAACATACTATTAAAATACACAAATACTTGGATCACAGCTGAGGCAAGTATTAGCCTAGAGAATACCTTGAATATACTCTTCAGGAGAACTCACAGGAAGGATCTTTGATGGGGTCCCTCCTTCAATTACCTCCACCAGTGGGTGACCCCGGTTTAGGGCCAGTGCCAGCTCCTCTGCAGGTGAAAGGTTTTGAGGGGGGCTCCCACCTCCTGTGGCTTGGTAGCTACTGTTCATTTTAAATTAAATGAAGGCACCATTTCAACAGTATTACTAATTTCACTGAATAATAATATTAATATTAGCCTACTTACCACTCTGCAAAATGTTTTTATGCTTTGTCTTTACCTGCAAAACAGTCCTCTTCACATTATTCCTGCTCAAAGACAAGATAACACAATTTAACGTATTAGTTGGAGCAAATACTTTTACACAGTAAAAATAAATTACAACTGACAAGACTGCTCTACAAATATATAATATTTATGACATCAACTGCCCACCATGAGAATCAAACTCACATCTCCCGCACCCCAGACGGTGACTTTACCCCTGCGCCACAGATCAGCGTTGACATCATTGGTGATAAACATACTTAAAAACTCAACCTCCAGCACTGTTACAGGACTTAACTTGCGCATTTAAGCGCTCGGCGATCTTCTGCCGCGCCATGTCGCTCTCCTTGGTTATTGCAGATGTGTTGAAGAGTTCCAAAAGCAACTTCTGTTCTGATGCGCTCAAATAATCGGCCCGAATCTTCGACATGATCGCGTTTTCGACAGTCGCTTGTTCAGGGCTTCTTATGTCCCCCGTGCACGCGCAGAGGCCCGGCCTGGATAGGCCAGACTGAAGTTAGCGCTGCTGAGGCGCAGCTGAAATGCGTTAGTGGAACGACTTCAGGCTTTAGTCTAAGTTGTGTCTCAGTCAGGCGCGGACTTAGCACTTGGGCGTCGCTATGTTTAGTGACATTCATGGAATACCCCCCCTGGACTAAACCTAGACTGAACCAGAACTAAATCAGGACTAATATGATACTAAACCTGGACTAAACCTGGACTAGTTTGCCGGAGCAGCACTGGTGTACGTGTTGTGCATTCTTTCTTCGCAGCCATGATTTCGTCTGACTTTTCCGGCAACAATCGCTACTTATGACGGCGTCGGCGCCTCCTGCCACTTCCGGGTGAAATCCCTAGTGAAAATTCCCGCGCATACGCAGTACGCCAATCCGATCGGATATCGTGCACAAGGCAGCACCGAGTGGATTACTATCGGCCTAAGCCAGGGGTTCCAATCGGATTGGGGAAACCAATCCCTGTACGATCCTTAGCCTGTGCACATGAATTTGATACAATCCTGTTCAAATAAACTTATTTTAACTCGTAAATAGTGAAGGACTTACAGTGTTGGTGCAATTCCAGGACTGAAATGATCCACATGATTCTAGTGAAGGTGTGTGGAGTTTAAAAACACAGTGGAGCACTTCCTGTATCACCACATGATGACATCACGAGGTGGAACAGAATGTTTTCAGTTTGAGGGTTTGTGTGTTAAACATGTTTGAAACAAAATACAACAGGAAACGACATCAGAGCAGAGATTCAAGATTCAAGATTTATTTGTTTATTTGTCATATTCAGGAACAACACAGGGTCAACATGACATGTTTAGGATCAGAAGGGCCGTCGACTCGCTGAGATAGTCAGAAGTACTAATAAGAGCAGTAAAAATATGTAATCTGCTGACCTGCTCCACCTCAGCGTTGTTGATGGAGATGGGGGGATGCAGGTCTTCACGTTGTCTCCTGAAGTCCAACATCATTTCCTTAGTTTTGCTGACGTTCAGAGAGGTTATTTTCCTGACACCAGCTGGTCAGTGATTTCACTCGTCTCTGTAGGCGCTCTCATCCAAGATGGCGCTGGTGAGGCCAGCTGCGTGCAGGTGTAGCTCCGTCCCTACTTTTCTTTTTTCCCTCTTTTTACTTGTATATAGTCGTTTTTCTTGCTTTTTCTTTAGAGTAGGTGAAACAGGGCGCAGTCGCGCACCTGGGAAGCCTACTCTCACTACAGCTATACTGTTAGCTGTAGTGTTTTTGGACTTTTAATGGATCTGCGCCAGGAGGTACGACGGGATTCACCTTCAGCCATGCACAGGATTACATACACGCGTGACAAGCTCCTGGAGCTACGGGGCCCTTCTCTACTCCACGCGGGGAAACCGGAGGTCCCAGCGGAGATACGGAGAAAGAGGAGAGGCTGCAGGGGCGGACGCCGGAACCGGAGACCGTATTCACCGAACGGACTGCCCACGGTGATAACGGGGAATCTGCGTTCGCTTAACAACAAGGTGGAGGAGCTTGTCGCGCTGGCCCGACATCAGAGACAATTCCGGGACTGCAGTCTGATGTGTTTTTCCGAAACATGGCTAAATGGGAATATACCGGACAATGTAATCTCGCTGGACGGATTTACTTTGAGGCGCGCGGACCGGACCGTGTCGGGGAGCGGGAAGACACGAGGAGGAGGACTTATCTTCTACGTTAACGAACGCTGGTGCCACCCCGGGAATGTACACGTAAAACACCAGCTGTGCTCCCGGGACATTGAACTGCTCGCTGTGGGTATGAGGCCGTACTATCTGCCCAGAGAAATTGCACACATTATTGTGTTCTGTGTGTATATTCCTCCATCGGCGGATGGTGCAGCAGCATGCGAACAGCTCCACAGCGCCGTTAATGATATGATGATACGTCACCCGCGCGCCTCATTTCTCATTTCTGATCACTGGGGATTTTAATCACACATCTCTCTCCACTACTCTCCCCACATTCACCCAATACGTCACTTTCCCCACGAGAGACAATAAGACTCTGGACTTGTTTTACGCCAACATCAAGGACGCTTACACCTCCGCCCCCCTCCCCCCGCTCGGCCGCTCGGATCACTGTCTGGTCTACCTGCTCCCACAATACACACCCAGGGTGCGGAAAGAACCTGTGGGGAAGCGGTCTGTGAAGCTTTGGACTCAGGAGGCCTGTGAGAGTCTGAGAGACTGTTTCCAGAACACTGACTGGGACATTTTCACTGACTCTCATGGAGACGACATCAACGGCCTGACCCATTGCATCACAGACTACATCAACTTCTGCGTGGAGAACACTGTGCCAACCAGGAGGGTACGGTGTTTCCCCAACAACCACCCCTGGGTCACCCCTGAGCTTAAAGCCCTCCTGAACCAGAAGAAAAGGGCTTTCAACTCAGGGGACAGAGAGGAGCAGAAAAGGGTCCAGAGAGAGCTTCAGTGGAGGATCCGACGGGCCAAGAGGGACTATGGGAGGAGGATGGAGGAGCAGCTGGCCCAAAACAACGCACGGGGCGTGTGGAGAGGACTGAGGAGCATGTCTGGTTTTGGACAGAGTGGCAGAGGGACAGCTGATGGTGATCAGCGCTGGGCGGACGAATTAAACTGTTACTTCAACAGGTTTAATGCGCCCCCACCCCACCTGCCCCTCTGCCGACTCCCTCCTCCTCCTCTTCACACCTCCCGGGCCAGTAGCCATACCCCCCTTCCCCCTCACACGGACTCAACCCAGCACCAGCCCCCCTCCACCCCCCACCACCACCACCCCCCGCAGTCCACCCCAGTCCCCCCCTCTCCCCCTCTCCATCACACCGGACGAGGTGAGGAGGGAGCTCAGGCGACTCAGGCAGAGGAAAGCCGCAGGACCCGATGGTATCTGCCCCAGGCTGCTGAGAACCTGTGCAGACCAGCTCTGTGAGGTTCTCTGCTACATGTTCAATCTGAGCCTCAGCCTGGAGAAGGTCCCCGTCCTGTGGAAGACCTCCTGCGTGGTCCCGGTTCCCAAAACAACAAACGCCAGGGAACCGGCCCACTACAGACCAGTCGCCTTGACCTCCCACCTCATGAAGACCATGGAGAGGGTGATCCTCAGCCAGCTCCGCTCTGTGGTGAGCCCCACCCTGGACCCGCTGCAGTTTGCCTACAAGCCAAACGTAGGAGTAGAGGACGCCGTCATCTACTTTCTGCAGCGGGCGCTCACCCACCTTGAGACCGCCGGGAGTGCTGTGAGAGTCATGTTCTTTGACTTCTCCAGCGCCTTCAACACCATCAGGCCGGCGCTGCTGCGGGGGAAGCTGGAGGACGCGGGAGTGGATGGACATCTCGCTGCCTGGACCATCGACTACCTCACTGGCCGTCCACAGGACGAGGGGCTGCGCGGCTGTGGGTCAGAGGTGGTAGTATGCAGCACGGGGGCCCCCAGGGTACTGTCCTCTCACCCTTCCTCTTCACCATCTACACCTCGGACTTCACATACAACACGGACAGCTGCCATCTCCAGAAGTTCTCCGACGACTCGGCCATTGTGGGCTGTGTGTCAGAGGGGAACGAGCTGGAGTACCGCTCGGTCATCAGTGACTTTGTGGACTGGTGTGGGCGCAACCACCTGAGCCTTAACACTAGTAAGACAAAGGAGCTGGTGATGGACTTCAGGAGGAGACCACTACCTCACTCACCGGTGAACATCCAGGGGCAGGACATAGAGACTGTGGACAGTTTCAAGTACCTGGGTGTTCACCTCAACAATAAACTGGACTGGTCCCACAACACCAACGCCCTGTACAAGAAGGGCCAAAGTCGCCTCCACCTCCTGAGGAGACTGAGTTCCTTTGGAGTGAGCAGGCCTCTGCTCAAGACTTTTTATGACTCTGTGGTGGCCTCTGCTCTCCTCTACGCTGTCGTCTGCTGGGCCCCGAGCAGCACAGAACGGGACAGAAAAAGACTGAATAAGCTGGTTAAGAGGGCCAGCTCTGTCCTGGGCTGTCCTCTGGACCGTGTAGAGGAGGTGGCTGAGAGGAGGGTACTGGCCAAATTCATGTCCATTAAGGACGACACCTCTCACCCTCTGCACCGGACTGTAGAGGAGCTGAGCAGCTCCTTTAGCAGCCGACTGAGGCACCCCCAGTGCAAGAAGGAGCGCTACCGCAGATCCTTCATCCCCACCGCCATCAGACTGTATAATTGTAACATATAGGCCAGACGTGCAATATCCTCCTTTTCATGTTGATGCTTGTTGTTACTATTATCATTATTACTATTTTCCATTATTATTATTACATATTACTATTTGCACTATTTATTACTTACTTTATCCCCTCCCTGCCTGCATGCACTTTTTCCCTCCTGTCCAATTGTCCTGGAGCTACTGTGGCGAGTAAATTTCTCCTGTGTGAGATCAATAAAGTCTTATCTTATCTTATCTTATCGTTGTTGGTGATGAGGCCTAGGATGGTGGTGTGGCAAACTTGAGGATGGTGTTGGACCTGTGCCTGGCGGTACAGTCATAGGTGAACAGGGAGTACAGGAGAGGGCTGAGAACACAGCCCTGGGGTGCCCCAGTGCTGAGGACACATGTGGAGGAGACGTGGCTGCCGATCCTCACCACCTGTGGCCTGTTGGTGAGGAAGTCCCATATCCAGCAGAGGATTATGGGACATGTAGTCTCAGTATAAACAGAAGAGGATTATGGGACAATTAAAGTCAAGGTTTTATTGGACCTTTTCTTCAGTCTCACATCGGTGGAAGTGTTTTGTCTCGTTGACTCTTTCCCGTCTGTTTCAGAAGGCTCTGGCTCCGCCCACTCTGCTCTTGGACTCCTCCCCCAGACTCAAGCTCCTCCCCTCAGTCCCGCTCATGCCCCTCCCCCCTCGCCCTGAACCGATGATCGTCCTCCATCACTGTTTACCACCAGACTCCGACACAGACTCCGCCTCCGAGAGCGACAGCGAGAAGGAGGAGAAGAGACGAGAGACGAGGGGAGGAGAGGAGAGAGGAGGAGAGACGCAGGCCCGAGGAGACGATGGAGACGACGAGGAGGAGAGGAGGGACGACGACGACGACGAGGAGGAGGTGGTGGTGAAGGAGGAGGAAGTCAGGAGTCTCCTCAGTAACAAATCTCCTCTGAGAGACCGACCTCTGCACCCACGAAGCCCCCAGAAGGAACGCGCCACCGCGGACACGTCTCCACCCACAGCCACAGACCGGTCTCCAGCCAGGGACAGGAGCCAGGCCGAGAGGAGCCAGGCCGAGAGGAGCCAGGCCGAGAGGAGCCACCCCGAGAGGAGCCACCCCGAGAGGAGCCACCCCGAGAGGAGCCACCCCGAGAGGAGCCACCCCGAGAGGAGCCAGGCCGAGAGGAGCCAGGCCGAGAGGAGCCAGGCCGAGAGGAGCCACCCCGAGAGGAGTCAGGCCGAGAGGAGCCAGGCCGAGAGGAGCCACCACGAGAGGAGTCAGGCTGAGAGGAGCCACCACGAGAGGAGCCAGGCCGAGAGGAGCCAGGCCGAGAGGAGCCAGGCCGAGAGGAGCCAGGCCGAGAGGAGCCAGGCCGAGAGGAGCCAGGCCGAGAGGAGCCAGGCCGAGAGGAGCCAGGCCGAGAGGAGCCAGGCCGAGAGGAGCCAGGCCGAGAGGAGTCAGGCCGAGAGGAGCCAGGCCGAGAGGAGCCAGGCCGAGAGGAGTCAGGCCGAGAGGAGCCAGGCCGAGAGGAGCCAGGCCGAGAGGAGTCAGGCCGAGAGGAGCCACCACGAGAGTCAGGCCGAGAGGAGCCACCACGAGAGTCAGGCCGAGAGGAGTCAGGCCGAGAGGAGTCAGGCCGAGAGGAGTCAGGCCGAGAGGAGTCAGGCCGAGAGGAGCCACCCCGAGAGGAGCCAGGCCGAGAGGAGCCACCCCGAGAGGAGCCACCCCGAGAGGAGCCACCCCGAGAGGAGCCTCAAACCAGAGAGCTCAGAGGGCACCGAGTCTTCTCTCCAACCAATCAGAACCGAGGAAGAGAAACCAGACACAACAGAGGGAGAGAAGATGGCACTGAGACCGGACAAACCTCAAGAACACGGTCCACCACAAGAGGACGCCGATGGTCCCAACAAACAGCAGGGAGAGGGGGGGAGGACGGCGGAGACACCAGACAGAACTCGGCCTGAAAATCCTCCAAAACCTGAAGAACACCAGGAGCAGAAAGACGAGAGAACGGAGAAGAACGACGCAGAGAAAACCCCAGTGAAGCGTAAAGCTCCAGAGCAGAAGAGTCCAGAGAAGAAACTCAAAACGGAAACGCAAACGTCTCTGAAAACCGCAAACGTGGCCGACAAGGAGCAGCAGAGTGGAGCGACCGAAGAGGAGGAGGTGCAGATGGAGGCGTCCGAGGCTCAAGGAGAGGAGGAGAAGGGGGAGGAGCCAGAGCAGCGAGAGCCCGCCCTCCCGATGGGTCCGGAGGCGTTGGTTTGTCACGAGGTGGACCTGGACGAGCCCGATGAGCGGGAGAAGGCTGTGAGCGCGTCGGAGCAGCTGCTGCTCATGATGAGAGAATCGCACCTGCACCTGTCCCCGCCCACACTGCACAAAGCCCCGCCCATGCCCTCAAAAGTCCTGTCCACTCCTCCCAAAGCCCCGCCCACAGCGCCAGAGCACAACTGCAGCGACAGGAGGGACGAGCGAGGACACGAACAAGGATGCCAGCGAGGACACGAGGACGCCAACTCCAGTCCTACGTCCAACTCCTCCCACTGTGACCGAGGTGAGACCAGAGACCAGAGACCAGACTTGAGACCAGACTTGAGACCAGACTTGAGACCAGACTTGAGACCAGACTTGAGACCAGACACCTGAGACCTGAGACCAGACCAGAGACCAGAGACCAGAGACCAGAGACCAGAGACCTGAGACCTGAGACTGGACTCTGCTGTGTTAAAGTGTCCCGTGCGCCCCCTACAGGTCAGAAGCGTGTCCTGGAGGGACACAGTCCGACTGTGAAGAAGCACAAACGCCACAAGAGACCGACGCCCCAGAAACACGACAAGAACGGAGGTGAGGGGAGGGCATCTGACACACGGGGAGGGCATCTGATGCACGGGGAGGGCATCTGACACACGGGGAGGGCATCTGATGCACGGGGAGGGCATCTGACACACGGGGAGGGCATCTGATGCACGGAGAGGGCATCTGTGTTTAATCTCTGACCCTGTGCTTATCCAGGTCACAGCAGCGACAGTGAAGACCAGACCCACAAACACTGCCCCTCCCCCACCAGCAGGGGGCACAAGTGGACTCTGCACATCGGTGAGACGCCCTCTGCCCCTCTGCCCCTCTGCCCCTCTGCCCCTCTGCTCCCCTGCCCCTCTGCCCCTCTGCCCCCCTGCCCCTCTGCCCCTCTGCCCCCCTGCCCCCCTGCCCCCCTGCCCCTCTGCCCCTCTGCCCCCTGCCCCCCTGCCCCTCTGCCCCCCTGCCCCCCTGCCCCTCTGCCCCCCTGCCCCCCTGCCCCTCTGCCCCCTGCCCCCCTGCCCCTCTGCCCCCCTGCCCCCCTGCCCCTCTGCCCCCCTGCCCCCCTGCCCCTCTGCCCCCCTGCCCCTCTGCCCCTCTGCCCCTCTGCCCCTCTGCCCCTCTGCTTGCCTGGTTTATATCTCGTAGTGGAGGTGTGGTTTATGTTTATTGGGGGTTATGAATGTCTATCATGTGGCGTATACGTAGCCCAGAGCCTCATGTCAGTCGTCAGTTCAAACTACAAGTTTCCGTTTGTCCCGTAGTACGAGTCACCGTCTTTCCACCCCTCCCCGCTCTCTGATTGGCTCCCAGAATCAGGAGAGCTCACTCGCCATAGTTGCCAGGCTGTCTTTCAGATTGGAATGAACAAAAGTAGCCTGGGATTTCCCAGGTTACCCCTCTGCCCCCCCTGCCCCTCTGACTTCTGCCCCTCTGCCCCTCAGATGACCTGGAGAAGATGTCTTCTTCAGAGCGGATCTCGTTTCTTCAGGACAAACTTCAGGAGATCAGGAAGTACTACCTGAGCCTGAAGTCTGAGGTGGCGTCCATCGACCGGAGACGCAAGAGGCTCAAGAAGAAGGAGCGCGAGGGTGAGATGCACAACACCACACACGCCCACAGCGCCACACAGCGCCACCACACACGCCCACAGCGCCACCACACACGCCCACAGCGCCACCACACACGCCCACAGCGCCACCACACGCCCACAGCGCCACCACACACAACACCACACACGCCCACAGCGCCACCACACGCCCACAGCGCCACCACACACGCCCACAGCGCCACCACACACGCCCACAGCGCCACCACACACGCCCACAGCGCCACCACACACAACACCACACACGCCCACAGCGCCACCACACACGCCCACAGCGCCACCACACACGCCCACAGCGCCACCACACACGCCCACAGCGCCACCACACACGCCCACAGCGCCACCACACACGCCCACAGCGTCACCACACACGCCCACAGCGCCACCACACACGCCCACAGCGCCACCACACACGCCCACAGCGCCACACAGCGGCACCACACACGCCCACAGCGCCACCACACACGCCCACAGCGCCACCACACGCCCACAGCGCCACCACACACGCCCACAGCGCCACCACACACGCCCACAGCGCCACCACACACGCCCACAGCGCCACCACACACGCCCACAGCGCCACCACACACGCCCACAGCGCCACCACACACAACACACACTAAACACACGCACAGTGTTGGTCTTCAGGCAAATGAGGCTCATCAGGCTCATCAGTGTAGCCACAGGTAAACACACCTGACACACACACACCGTATTTCATATCTAATTGAATATGTTCAAAAGTATGAGTTTGTTGGTTTGCATTATGCCCAAACTCAAGATAAACTCTCATAGCTGTATCCAGAGTTAAAGCCCCAGTGTGGAGGATTCGTGGCGCACAGGTGGATGGTGCTATTGCACTTTCTGTTTTAGCTACGGCAGACCTCGAGGGTCACCCGGGCGCACCGTAACGCGGACAGCTCACGTACCCATGCACGAGCCGCTACTGTATAAATAAAACGTGGTCCCGTTTTTTTCTTTTCTTTCCGCATGAAAACACACATTCCCGATCATGTACCATGACACTCTACACATCAAATGAAACCTTACAGTCTCCTCTTTTTGACTATGCAATTCATTTCCCTGCACAACAATCAGTCCCCGAGCACATGGGGCTTTTATACGGAAAAGCACAAAACGAGGTTAGCTTACCTTAGAATGCTTTGCACAGGTCAAACTCTGTATTTCACCATAAACTTGCTCTCAATCTGTCCGTAAGGATCCAGCGAATAAAATCCAGTAAAACAATTTAGTCCAAAACACGTGTTAGATCCATTACGACGTCTGATCCGGCAGCATGCTTGTGTTGTTTACCCAAAACCACGAGACTTGCCGAAGGCGGAGCCCAAATGTCCTTCTGCGGCTCTCGTATTCAAAATGGCTGCCTCTGCATGGGGAAGATCCCCCTTTTATGTGACTATGGCTACGTTTATACGGCGACGATCAAAACGGAAAACGCAAAAGTGGCGTCTCGTCTTCAATTTTTTATCCGTGTTTATACGAAGACGCAAAAGCCAGCGAAGGGAGGCGCTGGACTGAAAAAAAAAAAACAAACAAACATCACAACAGCGTCAAGTTCCATTTCTAACCACGACTGTACCGGAAAAGAGAAAGGTAAAACTTCAAAATAAAATGTTCTAGTTGCGTTTTAAATGAGTTAAGTTCTGCTCCAAACATTTCAGTGACTTGTATTTTTGTTGACATGTTTTTGAATATTGTAGTGAAAATAGTGACGTTACAGGAGGATTACAGTGAATTAGAAAATATAAAATCACATGGGGTTTTACATTTGAAGTGCCTCATGCGGAAGTCGCTTGTCTTGGCGTCTGTGGCTGTGAGAGTGTGAGAAAGACTTGTACGCCGTAGACGTGTGTGGGTGCCATTTATACAGTTGTTGAAATGACTCTTGTATGTTGACTTGAACATCCGTGGTATCAAGGTATGCCGCATCTGTAAACGTGTACGCGACGTGAGCAGATCTGACCAGTTTTGTGTCTTGGGCAGTTTACACGGAGATGCTACTTTTCCACTCTGGAGGGTGGTTTCAGATTTTTGCGTTTTTAGGCCCCAAAAACGCCGTCACCGTGTAAACGAAAGGCACTTCCCATAAAATATTTTGTCGTTTTTACCCGTAAGCGTTCTCGTGTAAACAGGCCCCAATCTAAGTCCAACAGAATACTTTGATTTCATGAAGGAAGTGAAAAGACTTGGAAAACACTGTATTTTTGAATGGGTATCTTCAATTTTGGTAATTACCGGGTAAAAATCTTCCACACTGTCCCTTTAAGACGAATAAAAAAGTGCATACTTCAAATGTTAACCATACCAAGTAGTGGCAGCAATTAAACTGTAAGCCTGAGCGGAGGTAGCAGCATTTTATTTCATTTCATTTAGCGATGCACCCATGTGAACATTTTAGCCGATACCGATATCCGATACTAATGTTGCTGTTATGGCCGATAACCGATATTGAGATAGATAGATATAAACATTTTATACAGACTGAAAATCATGCAAAATCTATTTTTGAACGTCGTCTTTTATTTTCAAAACGTGTTTTGACTCCATAAACTGAACTTATTTTATTCCCAAACCCCTGTGAGAAAGTTTAGATATACTCAACAAAAATATAAACGCAACACTTTTGTTTTTGCTCCCATTTTTCATGAGATGGACTTAAAGATGTAAAATTCATTCCAGATACACAACACTACCATTTCTCTCAAACATTGTTCACAAATCTGTCTAAATGTGTGATAGTGAGCACTTCTGCTTTGCTGAGATAATCCACCCCACCTCACAGGTGCCACATCAAGATGCTGATCTGACATCATGATTAGTGCACAGGTGTACCTTATACTGCCCACAATAAAAGGCCACTCTGAAATGTGCAGTTTTGCTTTATTGGGGGTCTGGGGACTCAGAACCAGTCAGTATCTGGTGTGACCACCATTTGCCTCATGCAGTGCAACACATCTTCTTCACACATTGAGAGAAATGCTAATATTGTGTATCTGGAATGAATTTTAGATCTTTAAGTCCATCTCATGAAAAATGGGAGCAAAAACAAAAGTGTTGCGTTTATATTTTTGTTGAGTGTAAAAAAACACAAGGATGATAAATCTCCATGTCGCTGTGAATCTGCGTCTCACATCAGCACATACTTCAGCTCTGGGGACATTTTGTGTATTGCCAAGAAAAGGAACTGCAACACATTTTGTCAAATGACACTAAACTTAAACATGGACAGAGACGAGATAAACACGTTTTATATCCAAGATCCCTGTACAGCTCCAGGGCTCTGACCCTGAAGTGTGACACGACGGATTTAGAGTACTGACAAATACCGCTCGTTTTACACATTGGGCCAATACCAATATGTTAAATAAAGTTATACAGGCCGATACCTACGTTAATGCCCATGTATCGTGCATCCCTAATTTCATTTCTTGGTTTATTAGGACAGTGTAGAGTTACATTAAGCACAGTGGCACACATGTTTGTACCAGAGTGTAGCTCAGAGCTCATTTCATCTGAAGTCCTGGAAGACAACACAACCGTACAATACACAAATATACAAATACACAAATATACAATCAAAATACAATATACAAATACACAAATATACAAATACACAAATATACAATCAAAATACAATATACAAATACACAAATATACAAATATACAATCAAAATACAATATACAAATACACAAATATACAAATATACAATCAAAATACAATATACAAATACACAAAAAAACAAATACACAAATATACAATCAAAATACAATATACAAATACACAAATATACAAATATACAAATATACAATCAAAATACAATATACAAATATACAAATACACAAATATACAATCAAAATACAATATACAAATACACAAATACACAAATATACAATGAAAATACAATATACAAATAGAAAAATACACAAATCTACAATCAAAATACAATATACAAATACACAAATATACAAATACACAAATATACAATCAAAATACAATATACAAATACACAAATATACAAATACACAAATATACAATCAAAATACAATATACAAATACACAAATATACAAATACACAAATATACAATCAAAATACAATATACAAATACACAAATACACAAATATACAAATACACAATCAAAATACAATATACAAATACACAAATATACAAATATACAAATATACAATCAAAATACAATATACAAATACACAAATATACAAATACACAAATATACAATCAAAATACAATATACAAATACACATATACATACACAAATATACAATCAAAATACAATATACAAATACACAAATATACAAATATACAGTCAAAATACAATATACAAATACACAGATGTGCAAATATACAATCAAAATACAATATACAAATACACAAATATACAACACAATATACAAATACACAAATATACAATCAAAATACAATATACAAATACACAAATATACAAATATACAATCAAAATACAATATACAAATACACAGATATACAGTCAAAATACAATATACAAATGCACAAATATACAAATATACAATCAAAATACAATATACAAATATACAATCAAAAT
The DNA here is from genome assembly GCA_036785185.1 of Paratrypauchen microcephalus. NCBI lineage: Eukaryota > Metazoa > Chordata > Actinopteri > Gobiiformes > Gobiidae > Paratrypauchen > Paratrypauchen microcephalus. Next base: position 248,152 of record JAVJIX010000322.1, read on the forward strand.
ACAGTATACAAATACACAAATATACAATCAAAATACAATATACAAATACACAAATATACAAATATACAATCAAAATACAATATACAAATACACAAATACAATATACAAATACACATACAATATACAAATCAAATATACAAATATACAATCAAAATACAATATACAAATACACAAATACAAATATACAATCAAAATACAATATATACAAAATACAATACAATACAAATATACAAATATACAAATACAATATACAAATACACAAATATACAATCAAAATACAATATACAAATACACAAATACACAAATATACAAATACACAATCAAAATACAATATACAAATACACAAATATACAAATATACAAATATACAATCAAAATACAATATACAAATACACAAATATACAATCAAAATACAATATACAAATACACAAATATACAATCAAAATACAATATACAAATACACAAATATACAAATATACAATCAAAATACAATATACAAATACACAAATATACAAATATACAATCAAAATACAATATACAAATACACAAATATACAATCAAAATACAATATACAAATATACAAATATACAATCAAAATACAATATACAAATACACAAATATACAAATATACAATCAAAATACAATATACAAATACACAATACATATTTACAAGTTAAAGGTGCAATGTTTAATGTAATGTAATGCTGTAGCACTATTGGTGTGGTAATCTGGGGGCATCAGGTGACACCCACAGGGGTAACACCCACAGGGGTAACACCCACAGGGGTAACACCCACAGGGGTAACACCCACAGGGGTAACACCCACAGGGGTAACACCTCTGGTGTCGTTAGTGTGAGCATGTTTTGGCTCCAGAATCCAGTTTTTGACTTGAAAAATCAGTGCTGTTCTTTAGATTGTCTGGAAGCCCGTTCCATTCCTTGACGACTTTATAGGAAAAGGCAGATTGAGGGAAGGCCGACTTTCTTTTAGGAACACTGCAGTCGCCTCTAGACACAGACTTTAACACTTTTACCTGTGAGCTGAGTGAGGCTGGTGTAGGTCTTAAGAGGAGGTGGGGCGGCGTCATGTAGAATTGTGGACCAGACGGATATGAGTACCTGATCAAGTTGTCGAAACTTAGTATTTTATATTTTTCCAGAACACGGCAGTGATGGTAGCGCCTTGTTTTTTTATTGAGAATTTTCAGGGCCTGATTATGTAAAGATGTAAGAGGTTTTAGAGCTGTTAGGTTAGCTGAGACCCTGATGATGTACAGTACAAAATATGACACATGATCATGGCATCAGCTTCTGCTGATAAACCAGTGCTTCTCAATTATTTTCTGTGACGCCCCCCCTAGAAAGAACAAAAAATTTCACGCCCCCCTCCCTGCGCGCGACTATTAATAGTAGTATTTGTCTAGAAAATTGTTATTATTACACCTCTGCATAACATTGTATCCTTTATTAACATTAAAAACAAAAAAAGAATCTTACAGCACTGCACTGAGGACTCAAATATTAATGTGTTTTTAATGCAGATTTGGGCACATTTGTTTATGTTTTACAGAAACAAAACTTAGTTTATGCAAATAAGCCATGTGCTTTTAAAAGCGCTGAAAAAACAAAACAAAACAAAAAATCCTGTCTGTTCTGTATATCGCGTATTTAAGGTTGCCGACCCCTGCCCCAGAGCAACAATGAGAACGTCACTGCCAACTACTGTTGTTGATGTGCAATTACACTTAGTTCTAGTACAGTACAGCAAAAAAGCATGTTTCCCAGGGTCACACACGTCCCCCCTGACATCACACCGCGCCCCCCCAGGGGGGCCCGCCCCACTATTTGAGAAACACTGTGATAACACATTCCTAATGTTCCGAAAGTTTGCAATGTTAAACTTCAAGACATTCCAGATCTTTGTAATGTGATGTTTAAAGTTGAGTGAAGGGTCCAATATGACACCTACTAGGGGTGTAAAGATTAACCGATTTGGATCGGTTATCGGTCTGTGACCTCTGCGATCTGAGTGTACCGATCAGCGGAGCCCGGATCGGTCCAAATTCACTACGAAAGGTCCGATGCACCGGATTTACGGCCAAGAATCGGTTCTCGGCTCCTGAGCGGTCTCTCTCATGGCGCAGCAGCCGCCTGTGTGTGTCTGCGCTCTTTAGCGAACGGTGGGTGGTTCACTTACCTGGGGTTGAAGCTTATTGGCTGGTTAACTGCCAATCATGCGAGCGGCGCGGGCTATATGCGGAAGCGAGCACAAAATGTTTGCACTGTATAGCCGTGTCTCAATTCGCATTGTGCGGAGGGCGGGTTTCCCGCCGCCTCGTCTCGTCAGGAGATCTACTCTATGGGTAAGCTAAGCTAAGTTTCCTTTTATTGAGCTGTTGTTTAAGTTAATTTTGTGCGCTACCGCTATTTATGGACATGGTTCCTATACGTGGTTAACTTTTGTGCCAGTGTTGTGTCGCGTTGATAAAACTTTCACTGTCGGTCTGATGTTTCACTATCGGCTCAGTAGTCTGCAGTAGACCATAACAATTGTATGATACTAGCGTTTTTATTGTCACGGTTAGTGGATTGGGTGATTTATTTAGACAACATTCATGTATTGGCAATGTATATTTGATTTGGGCTAAAATTGACTTGGTTAATTTACTTTTGTGTGGAAAATACAATGTATAATCAGAATTGGTGCATTTCTGTATTAAATACTTATGATTTGTGTGTATAGAAATGTACTTCACACACACAGATGATTTTTGTCTCAAAGGAGACTGAGGTCATGTTATGAGATGGAGAGAAAGTATTATTCAGTGTTAAGAGCTCTCTCTGATTTTCTTTTTTTTTGTTAAGAAAAGTTAATTACAGGCATAAAAAGACATGTTGGATTTAACATGCTAGTGTTTTCTATAACTGCCTAGTAATATCTATCTTCTTGTCAGTGATATGTTGCACTTTTATACAGTTACTGAAACTGTGACTGAAGCACTAATTCTGATTCATTCAGATTTTTGCCTTTAATAGGCAACTTGCTTGTTTTATAACTACTTTTTTTATTTTTGATATCTACCTTATCTACCTTTGTACTGAATCGAAATTAACCGAACCGGATCGGATCGAATCGTATCGAATCGAATCGTACCGGATCGTTTACTAATTTTATGAATCGTCCCTGAATCGAATCGTAGCCTGTGAATCGAGATTCGAATCGAACCGTTTTGTGAGTGAAAGATTCACACCCCTAACACCTACATATTTAACCTCTTCAGCGTTTTGGATCATGCCATTATCCACATAAATATTTGGGAGGACATTTAGAGTTTTTTTGTTTTTCTCAGTGGCAGGAGTTGTTGAGCCGCTCTAGCGCTTTTGCCATTGTGGTGGATAGTTTAGCGGCAACAGAATTAGCGTCAGAACCTTGCACAAAAAGGAGCGTATCATCGGCACACATTAAGAGTTCTACACGGCTGCAGATGGAGGGCAGGTCATCCATGTAAACACTAAAGAGCAATGGCCCCAGAATGGACCCTTGGGGCACACCTGTTGTACAGGTTGTGAACAACATCCAGTACCAGGATCCAGTACCGGGATCCAGTACCGGGATCCAGCACCAGGATCCAGCGTGTGTGTGTGTGTGTGTGTGTTGTGTGTGTGTGTGTGTGTGTGTGTGTGTTGTGTGTGTTGTGTGTGTGTGTGTGTGTGTGTGTGTGTGTGTGTGTGTGTGTGTGTGTGTGTGTGTGTGTGTGTGTGTGTGTGTGTGTTGTGTGTGTGTTGTGTGTTGTGTGTGTGTGTGTGTGTGTGTGTTGTGTGTGTGTGTGTTGTGTGTGTGTTGTGTGTGTTGTGTGTGTTGTGTGTGTGTGTGTTGTGTGTGTTGTGTGTGTGTGTTGTGTAGCGACAGGTAAACACACCTGACCTCTCTCTCTCTCTCTCCAGTTTCGAACACCGCCTCCGCCTCGTCTTCGTCGGACGCCGCCCTCAGCCCCTCCTCCTCCTCTCCATCTCAGAGCTCACTGGCTGTGGAGGTCAGGTGATGCTTGGCCCCGCCCCTCGCTGCCTCAAACGTGTTCGCCTCAAAAACGCCCCTCCCCCTGTACACACACCTGTACACACACACGTGTACACACACACACACCTGTACACACACCTGCACACACACACACCTACACACACACACCTGTACACACACCTGTACACACACACCTGTACACACACCTGTACACACACCTGCACACACACACACATCTGTACACACACACCTGTACACACACACACACACACACACACCTGCACACACACACCTGTACGCACACACACACCTGTACACACACACACACCTGTACACACACACACACACCTGTACACACACACCTGTACACACACACCTGTACACACACACACACACACCTGTACACACACACACACCTGTACACACACACATGTGTACACACACACCTGTACACACACACACACACACCTGTACACACACACATGTGTACACACACACCTATACACACACACACACACACCTGTACACACACCTACACACACACCTGTACACACACACCTGTACACACACGTGTACACACACATGTGTACACACACACGTGTACACACACACACCTGTACACACACCTACCTGTACACACACCTGTACACACACACACCTGTATACACACACACACCTGTATACACACCTGTACACACACACACCTGTATACACACACACCTGTATACACACACACACCTGTTCACACACACACCTGTATACACACACACACACCTGTACACACACACATCTGTATACACACACACACACACACACACCTGTACACACACACACCTGTACACACACACATCTGTATACACACACACACACACACACATCTGTACACACACACACACACCTGTACACACACACACACACCTGTACACACACACATCTGTATACACACACACACACATCTGTACACACACACCTGTACACACACACACACATCTGTACACACACACACCTGTACACACACACACACACCTGTACACACACACACACACGGGTGTTTTATTGTGAAAGTCTCAGGTGCTTCCTGCTCGGGGCTTTTGTCTTTTATAAAATCAGATTTTATTTTGGTAAAAATCACAAAAGTTTAATTAAAAAGTTTGTCCCGCGGCAGGAAGCACACACCCCGTCAAAGTAAAAGTGTTTTTCCTCAAACAGAAACTAAACCAATGTGACGAGTCGAGCTTTTATTTTGAAACGACGGTTTGTGCAGGTGAATGTGAACGACCCAAATGTGAACGGACCGCCCAAGAATGTGTTTTTATACACGTTTTTTAGACTTTTCATTTTTCACTTGTTTTCTTTTTTTTAAAGATGAATTTGTCTTTTGTTTGATTCCAGTGATTTATTTATTTCCACTATTTTAACGTTTAATTTTGTCGTTTTAAACTGTTACACAAGCAGCTCCAGGTTTGTGTTTGAGGAAAAGTTCAGAAATCTGTTTCTTCACAACAAACAGAACGTTTAGTCCTCCGATTAGTCCCGGTTTAGTCCTGGTTCAGTCCTGGTTTAGACCCAGTCTAGTCCCAGTTTAGACCCAGTCTAGACCTGTTTTAGACCTGGTTTAGTCCTGGTTTAGTCCTGGTTTAGTCCTGGTTTAGACCTGGTTTAGACCTGGTTTAGTCCTGGTTTAGTCCTGGTTTAGTCCTGGTTTAGTCCTGGTTTAGACCTGGTTTAGACCTGGTTTAGTCCTGGTTTAGACCTGGTTTAGACCTGGTTTAGTCCTGGTTTAGTCCTGGTTTAGACCTGGTTTAGTCCTGGTTTAGTCCTGGTTTCCTCCGGTTCAGTTTCAGTTTGGTTTTTTTAAAATAAAAACATTAAAGGAGAATTAACGTTTTTTACAATCTGAGCCTTATTTCTGTAATAAAACAAGTTGTTTTACTCACCCAGAGCACTTTGGTGTCATATGGAGCACTTCCAGAGATGTTTTAGTTTAGTGATATCCATAACGTGAGTTCTCGGGGCACATGTTTGCAGTCTCCAAATAACACAAACTTTAGCACTTTTCAAATCATAGAAGCTCAATGTCTTAGTCTACACTTTAGTTTGAGTCAAAAGTGGCTCTAATCTGAGATTTATCCATAGTTTGGAGTAGATGAGGAGGACAGTCACATGTGCTCAGTCACAGCTGATGTCGCTCTCAGCTCTCGGGACCCAAACATGAAAGGCAAAGCTGTAAGACGTTTGGACCATCGTGTTTGCAGTACCCACTTCAGTCAGGACCATTTTTACCAGCAAAGGAAAAGAAAGAAGGCCAGCAGATTCAGCGCACGATTCTGAGAAGTAATGTGAAACCGATGGCTGTTCTCTGCTGCTCCTAAAACTGTCTCCACTTCATTCTTTCCGTATCCATTCTGTCTCCTCATCCGTATACTCCTCTTCAGTCCTCAGTCCTCCATAAGTCCTCTTCAGCCTCAAAGTCCCAATCTTCTGCCATGTGTCGCTCGCAACACAAAAGTTCTGAGCGTCTTCTTATCTGCAAATCAGCTGTGACTGAGCACATGCGACTGTCCTCCTCATCTACTCCAAACTATGGATAAATCTCAGATTAGAGGCACTTTTGACTCAAACTAAAGTGTAGACTAAGACATTGAGCTTCTGTGATTTGAAAAGTGCTAAAGTTTGTGTTATTTGGAGACCGCAAACATGTGCCCCGAGAACTCACGTTACGGATATCACTAAACTAAAACATCTCCGGAAATGCTCCAAATGACACCAAAGTGATATGGGTGAGTAAAATAACTTGTTTTATTACCGAAATAAGGCTCAGATTGTAAAAAACATAAATATCCCTTTAAATCTAAACCGGGTTCTTGGGGTCGGGGTTAGTCCCGGGTCGGACTCTGGAGGTGTAAACTTGTGTTGTTGTGAAGTGACCCTGCGACCCCTGTGACCTGTGGCGTTTTTGAGGCGAACAGCGCCCCCTGCAGTTTGTACAGAGCTATGGAACCACGTGGACTCTCTGTAAAGAATGATTTATAATATTTTTTAAAAAGTTTGTACTCGTTTTATCAAATGAACTGTTTTTATGTCACTTTTCTGTAAATAAATAAATACGGAAATAAATAAAGCTGTGGTCAATGATTCTACTGTTTAGTCCTGGTTCAGACCAGGTTTAGTCCTGGTTCAGACCAGGTTTAGACCTGGTTCAGACCAGGTTTAGACCTGGTTCAGTCTCGGTGCAATATCTTTTTTTCCCCCATACTCTCCTAGTTACTGTTTTATTAGGGACCGAGCCCCGAAGGGGGACGAAGGTCCCTATTGTTGTTGCTTTGTTTCCCTATTATTAGGGACCGAGCCCCGAAGGGGGACGAAGGTCCCTATTGTTGTTGCTTTGTTTCCCTATTATTATTATTATTATTATTATTAGGGACCGAGCCCGAAGGGGCACGAAGGTCCCTATTGAAGTTGCTCTGTTTCTCTATTATTATTATTCTTGTTCTTGTTCACGCGCTTTTGGGCAATTTTGAGCATGTTCCCATGCTTCAAAACGAACGTGACTTTGCAGGGGCATCACGTAGGGCGGCAGCTACGCCTCCAAAAAGACCCGTCCCCTGGTGACCCCCAGGAGCTCGATAGCGCCCCCTAGCGCGTTGTCTTTCGGGGCTGGCATACCGTTTAAGATAGGCGCACGAAATTCGGTAGGGACGTGTATCTCAATAAGACAAACAAACGCCTCACTGCAATGTCATGTCCACGCCCAACAGGAAGTGAGATAATTGGCCTTTTATGAAATTTGACATACAATGGAATTTGAAACACTTCTCCTACACCGTACCTCAGATGGGCTTAAATTTTGGTGAACATAATCTTAAGAGGTTGGAGATGTTAAATTGCGAAGGATTTTCAAATAGGCGGTAATATGACGATACAGCGGATCGATAAAGTTAGGTATGAGTTATGAGTTATGGATGGGAGTTATTTATTGAATTTGGAGATCCGTTTAAGATAGGCGCACTAAATTCGGTAGGGACGTGTATCTCAATAAGACGAACAAACGCTTCACTGCAATGTCATGGCCACGCCCAACAGGAAGTGAGATAATTGGCATTTTGTGTGATTTTGTAATATTGGACAGACAATGGAATTTGAAACACTTCTCCTACACCGAAACTCAGATGGGCTTAAATTTTGGTGAACATAATCTTAAGACATTGGAGATGATAAATTGCGAAGGATTTTCAAATAGGCGGTAATATGACGATACGGCGGATCGATAAACTTAGGTATTTATTGAATGGGAGTTATGAATTATGAATAGGAGGTTTTTATTGAATTTGGAGTTCTTCCTCAGACTAAAACTTCACAGGGTAATGTAGATGAGGACTACCAAGATTTTCATGCCAAATAACTGGCAGTCTGACATAGCGCCCCATATGACAGGCCAGTGAACTGTCAGAAAATGTACAGCAAATGAGCGTTTTAACACAAAGAGGATCGTGGGTGGCATACGATTTCAGCCAGACACACGAAAGTTGGTATGGGTGTGTATCTCACTAAGATGAACAAAATTGTAATTACAATGTCATGGCCACGCCCAACAGGAAGTGAGATAAAAAGACTTGTATTGCGATTTTGTGTGATAAGACATACAATGGATTTTAAAACACTCCTCCTACACCGTACATCAGATGGGCGTAAATTTTGGTGTACATGAGCTCAAGACAATGGAGATGTTAAATTGCGAAGGGATTTTTGATATCTTATAAGATGACAAAATGGCGGCCTGATGAATTTTGCTACCATTTGAAAGTGCCAAATTCAATAGGAAGTGTGTCACCACTTCATTTTGAAACACTTCTCCTACAACGTACCTCAGATGGGCTTAAATTTTGGTGAACATAATCTTAAGACGTTGGAGATGTTAAATTGCGAAGGATTTTCAAGTAGGCGGTAATATGACGATACGGCGGATCGATAAACTTAGGTATTTATTGAATGGGAATTATGAATGGGAGATATTTATTGAATTTGGAGTTCTTCCTCAGACTAAAACTTCACAGGGTAATGTAGATGAGGACTACCAAGATTTTCATGCCAAATAACTGGCAGTCTGACATATCGCCCCCATATGACAGGCCAGTGAACTGTCAGAAATCTACCGCTAGCTGAGCCCCTAACAGGAAAAATTGTCCGATACGGCTTACCATTTTTGCCAGGCACACGAAATTCGGTATGGGTGTGCGTCTCAGTAAGACGAACAAACGCAGGTGCGAGGTCCCGACCAACGCCGCTTGCGGCTTTAATATTCCTATTGTTCTCGCTCTGTTTCTCTATTATTATTATTCTTGGGACACTTTTTTTAACACGCTTTTGGGCAATTTTGAACATGTTCCCATGCTTCAAAACGAACGAAACTTTGCACGGGCATCACGTAGGGCGGCAGCTACGCCTCCAAAAAGACCCGTCCCCCGGTGACCCCCAGGAGCTCGATAGCGCCCCCTAGCGCGTTGTCTTTCGGGGCTGGCATACCGTTTAAGATAGGCGCACGAAATTCGGTAGGGACGTGTATCTCAATAAGACGAACAAACGCCTCACTGCAATGTCATGTCCACGCCCAACAGGAAGTGAGATAATTGGCTTTTTGTGAAATTTGACATACAATGGAATTTGAAACACTTCTCCTACACCGTACCTCAGATGGGCTTAAATTTTGGTGAACATAATCTTAAGACATTGGAGATGATAAATTGCGAAGGATTTTCAAATAGACGGTAATATGACGATACGGCGGATCGATAAACTTAGGTATTTATTGAATGGGAATTATGAATTATGAATAGGAGGTTTTTATTGAATTTGGAGTTCTTCCTCAGACTAAAACTTCACAGGGTAATGTAGATGAGGACTACCAAGATTTTCATGCCAAATAACTGGCAGTCTGACATAGCGCCCCCATATGACAGGCCAGTGAACTGTCAGAAAATGTACAGCAAATGAGCGTTTTAACACAAAGAGGATCGTGGGTGGCATACAATTTCAGCCAGACACACGAAAGTTGGTATGGGTGTGTATCTCACTAAGATGAACAAAATTGTAATTACAATGTCATGGCCACGCCCAACAGGAAGTGAGATAAGAAGACTTGTATTGCGATTTTCTGTGATATGACATAGAATAGATTTTAAAACACTCCTCCTACACCGTACATCAGATGGGCGTAAATTTTGGTGTACATGAGCTCAAGACATTGGAGATGTTAAATTGCAAAGGGATTTTTGATATCTTGTAAGATGACAAAATGGCGGCCTGATGAATTTTGCTACCATTTGAAAGTGCCAAATGCAATAGGAGGTGTGTCACCACTTCATTTTGAAACACTTCTCCTACAACGTACATCAGATGGGCTTAAATTTTGGTGAACATAATCTTAAGACATTGGAGATGTTAAATTGCGAAGGATTTTCAAATAGACGGTAATATGACGATACGGCGGATCGATAAACTTAGGTATTTATTGTTATGAGTTATGAATGGGAGGTTTTTATTGAATTTGGAGTTCTTCCTCAGACTACAACTTCACAGGGTAATGTAGATGAGGACTACCAAGATTTTCATGCCAAATAACTGGCAGTTTGACATAGCGCCCCCATATGACAGGCCAGTGAACTGTCAGAAATCTACCGCTAGCTGAGCCCCTAACAGGAAAAATTGTCCGATATGGCTTACCATTTTTGCCAGGAACACGAAATTCGGTATGGGTGTGCGTCTCAGTAAGACGAACAAACGCAGGTGCGAGGTCCCGACCAACGCCGCTTGCGGCTTTAATTAGGGACCGAGCCCCGAAGGGGGACGAAGGTCCCTATTGTTCTCGCTCTGTTTCTCTATTATTATTATTATTATTCTTGGGACACATTTTTTAACACGCTTTTGGGCAATTTTGAGCATGTTCCCATGCTTCAAAACGAACGAAATTTTGCACGGGCATCACGTAGGGCGGCAGCTACGCCTCCAAAAGACCCGTCCCCCGGTGACCCCCAGGAGCTTGATAGCGCCCCTAGTGCGTTGTTTTTTGGGGCTGGCGCGTTGTCTTTCGGGGCTGGCATACCGTTTAAGATAGGCGCACGAAATTTGGTAGGGACGTATATCTCAATAAGACGAACAAACGCCTCACTGCAATGTCATGTCCACGCCCAACAGGAAGTGAGATAATTGGCCTTTTGTGTGATTTTGTGGATATTGGACATACAATGGAATTTGAAACACTTCTCCTAGACCGTACCTCAGATGGGCTTAAATTTTGGTGAACATAATCTTAAGACGTTGGAGATGTTAAATTGCGAAGGATTTTCAAATAGGCGGTAATATGACGATACGGCGGATCGATAAACTTAGGTATTTATTGAATGGGAGTTATGAATGGGAGATATTTATTGAATTTGGACTTCTTCCTCAGACTAAAACTTCACAGGGTAATGTAGATGAGGACTACCAAGATTTTCATGCCAAATAACTGGCAGTCTGACATAGCGCCCCCATATGACAGGCCAGTGAACTGTCAGAAAATGTACAGCAAATGAGCACTTTAACACAAAGACGATCGTGGGTGGCATACGATTTCAGCCAGACACACGAAAGTTGGTATGGGTGTGTATCTCACTAAGATGAACAAAATTGTAATTACAATGTCATGGCCACGCCCAACAGGAAGTGAGATAAGAAGACTTGTATTGAGATTTTGTGTGATATGACATAAAATGGATTTTAAAACACTCCTCCTACACCGTACATCAGATGGGCGTAAATTTTGGTGTACGTGAGCTCAAGACATTGGAGATGTTAAATTGCGAAGAGATTTTTGATATCTTGTAAGATGACAAAATGGCGGCCTGATGAATTTTGCTACCATTTGAAAGTGCCAAATTCAATAGGTGTGTCACCACTTCATTTTGAAACACTTCTCCTACAACGTACATCAGATGGGCTTAAATTTTGGTGAACATAATCTTAAGACGTTGGAGATGTTAAATTGCGAAGGATTTTCAAATAGGCGGTAATATGACGATACAGCGGATCGATAAAGTTAGGTATTTATTGAATGGGAGTTATGAATTATGAATGGGAGATATTTATTGAATTTGGAGTTCTTCCTCAGACTAAAACTTCACAGGGTAATGTAGATGAGGACTACCAAGATTTTCATGCCAAATAACTGGCAGTCTGACATAGCGCCCCCATATGACAGGCCAGTGAACTGTCAGAAAATGTACAGCAAATGAGCACTTTAACACAAAGAGGATCGTGGGTGGCATACGATTTCAGCCAGACACACGAAAGTTGGTATGGGTGTGTATCTCACTAAGATGAACAAAATTGTAATTACAATGTCATGGCCACGCCCAACAGGAAGTGAGATAAGAAGACTTGTATTGCGATTTTCTGTGATATGACATAGAATAGATTTTAAAACACTCCTCCTACACCGTACATCAGATGGGCGTAAATTTTGGTGTACATACGCTCAAGACATTGGAGATGTTAAATTGTGAAGGGATTTTTGATATCTTGTAAGATGACAAAATGACGGCCTGATGAATTTTGCTACCATTTGAAAGTGCCAAATGCAATAGGAGGTGTATCACCACTTCATTTAGCAGACACTTCTCCTACACCGTACCTCAGATGGGCTTAAATTTTGGTGAACATAATCTTAAGACGTTGGAGATGTTAAATTGGAAGGATTTTCAAATAGGCGGTAATATGACGATACGGCGGATCGATAAACTTAGGTATTTATTGTTATGAGTTATGAATGGGAGGTTTTTATTGAATTTGGAGTTCTTCCTCAGACTAAAACTTCACAGGGTAATGTAGATGAGGACTACCAAGATTTTCATGCCAAATAACTGGCAGTCTGACATAGCGCCCCCATATGACAGGCCAGTGAACTGTCAGAAATCTACCGCTAGCTGAGCCCCTAACAGGAAAAATTGTCCGATATGGCTTACCATTTTTGCCAGGCACAGGAAATTCGGTATGGGTGTGCGTCTCAGTAAGACGAACAAACGCAGGTGCGAGGTCCCGACCAACGCCGCTTGCGGCTTTAATTATTATTATTCTTGTTCTTGTTCACACTCGCTGGGGCAATTTTGAGCATGTTCCCATGCTTCAAAACGAACGAAACTTTGCACGGGCATCACAAAGTGCTGCCAGTACGACCACACAAAGTCCCGTCCCCCAGTGACCCCCAGGAGCTCGATAGCGCCCACTAGCGCGTTGTCTTTCGGGGCTGGCATACCGTTTAAGATAGGCGCACGAAATTCGGTAGGGACGTGTATCTCAATAAGACGAACAAACGCCTCACTGCAATGTCATGGCCACGCCCAACAGGAAGTGAGATAATTGGGCTTTTGTGTGATTTTTGGGTATTGGACATAGAATGGAATTTGAAACACTTCTCCTACACCGTACCTCAGATGGGCTTAAATTTTGGTGAACATAATCTTAAGACGTTGGAGATGTTAAATTGCGAAGGATTTTCAAATAGGCGGTAATATGACGATACGGCGGATCGATAAAGTTAGGTATGGAATTTGAAACACTTCTCCTACACCGTACCTCAGATAGGCTTAAATTTTGGTGAACATAATCTTAAGACGTTGGAGATGTTAAATTGCGAAGGATTTTCAAATAGGCGGTAATATGACGATACGGCGGATCGATAAAGTTAGGTATTTATTGAATGGGAGTGATGAGTTATGAATGGGAGGTATTTGTTGCTAGGCAACGCCCTGATCAAAGGTCTTTGATCTTTGTACCTTTGATCTGATATAGCTGCAAGCAGCAATGTGGGGACAAGCATCGAAGGTTCATGTAGGCCTCAGCATGTAGGCCACATGCAGGGTCTGACAGGGTCTAACAGAGTCTGACAGGGTCTGACAGGGTCTGACAGGGTCTGTTCTGACAGGGTATCTACAATGTAATGGCCACGCCCGACAGGAAGTGAGATAATTGTCCCAGGCACACGAAATTTGGTATGGCTGTGCGTCTCAGTAAGACGAACAAACGCAGGTGCGAGGTCCCGACCAACGCCGCTTGCGGCTTTAATTAGGGACCGAGCCCGAAGGGGGACGAAGGTCCCTATTGTTGTTGCTTTGTTTCCGTATTATTATTATTATTCTTGTTCATACACGCTGGGGCAATTTTGAGCATGTTCCCATGCTTCAAAACAAACGAAACTTTGCACGGGCATCACAAAGTGCTGCCAGTACGACCACACAAAGTCTCGTCCCTGGGGGACCTGGGGGTCCCTGGGCGACGCCCCACTGGGGGACCCCCAGTGGGGGTCTCCTAGACCGTACCTCAGATGGGCATAAATTTTGGTAAGCATAATCTTAAGACGTTGGAGATGTTAAATTGCGAAGGATTTTCAAATAGGCGGTAATATGACGATACGGCGGATCGATAAAGTTAGGTATGGAATTTGAAACACTTCTCCTACATCGTACCTCAGATAGGCTTAAATTTTGGTGAACATAATCTTAAGACGTTGGAGATGTTAAATTGCGAAGGATTTTCAAATAGGCGGTAATATGACGACACGGCGGATCGATAAAGTTAGGTATTTATTGAATGGGAGTGATGAGTTATGAATGGGAGGTATTTGTTGCTAGGCAACGCCCTGATCAAAGATCTTTGATCTTTGTACCTTTGATCTGATATAGCTGCAAGCAGCAATGTGGGGACAAGCATCGAAGGTTCATGTAGGCCTCAGCATGGAGGCCACATGCAGGGTCTGACAGGGTCTAACAGAGTCTGACAGGGTCTGACAGGGTCTGACAGGGTCTGACAGGGTCTGACAGGGTCTGACAGGGTCTGACAGGGTCTGTTCTGACAGGGTATCTACAATGTCATGGCCACGCCCAACAGGAAGTGAGATAATCGTGCCAGGCACACGAAATTTCGTATGGCTGTGCGTCTCAGTAAGACGAACAAACGCAGGTGCGAGGTCCCGACCAACGCCGCTTGCGGCTTTAATTAGGGACCGAGCCCCGAAGGGGGACGAAGGTCCCTATTGTTGTTGCTTTGTTTCCCTATTATTAGGGACCGAGCCCGAAGGGGGACGAAGGTCCCTATTGTTGTTGCTTCGTTTCCGTATTATTAGGGACCGAGCCCCGAAGGGGGACGAAGGTCCCTATTGTTGTTGCTTTGTTTCCCTATTATTAGGGACCGAGCCCCGAAGGGGGACGAAGGTCCCTATTGTTGTTGCTTTGTTTCCCTATTATTATTAGGGACCGAGCCCGAAGGGGGACGAAGGTCCCTATTGTTGTTGCTTTGTTTCCGTATTATTAGGGACCGAGCCCCGAAGGGGGACGAAGGTCCCTATTGTTGTTGCTTTGTTTCCCTATTATTATTATTAGGGACCGAGCCCCGAAGGGGGACGAAGGTCCCTATTGTTGTTGCTTTGTTTCCCTATTATTATTATTATTATTATTATTCTTGTTCTTGTTCACACTCGCTGGGGCAATTTTGAGCATGTTCCCATGCTTCAAAACGAACGAAACTTTGCACGGGCATCACAAAGTGCTGCCAGTACGACCACACAAAGTCCCGTCCCCCAGTGACCCCCAGGAGCTCGATAGCGCCCCCTAGCGCGTTGTCTTTCGGGGCTGGCATACCGTTTAAGATAGGCGCACGAAATTCGGTAGGGACGTGTATCTCAATAAGACGAACAAACGCCTCACTGCAATGTCATGGCCACGCCCAACAGGAAGTGAGATAATTGGGCTTTTGTGTGATTTTTGGGTATTGGACATAGAATGGAATTTGAAACACTTCTCCTACACCGTACCTCAGATGGGCTTAAATTTTGGTGAACATAATCTTAAGAAGTTGGAGATGTTAAATTGCGAAGGATTTTCAAATAGGCAGTAATATGACGATACGGCGGATCGATAAAGTTAGGTATGGAATTTGAAACACTTCTCCTACACCGTACCTCAGATAGGCTTAAATTTTGGTGAACATAATCTTAAGACGTTGGAGATGTAAAATTGCGAAGGATTTTCAAATAGGCGGTAATATGACGATACGGCGGATCGATAAAGTTAGGTATTTATTGAATGGGAGTGATGAGTTATGAATGGGAGGTATTTGTTGCTAGGCAACGCCCTGATCAAAGGTCTTTGATCTTTGTACCTTTGATCTGATATAGCTGCAAGCAGCAATGTGGGGACAAGCATCGAAGGTTCATGTAGGCCTCAGCATGTAGGCCACATGCAGGGTCTGACAGGGTCTGACAGGGTCTAACAGAGTCTGACAGGGTCTGACAGGGTCTGACAGGGTCTGACAGGGTCTGTTCTGACAGGGTATCTACAATGTCATGGCCACGCCCAACAGGAAGTGAGATAATTGTGCCAGGCACACGAAATTCGGTATGGGTGTGCGTCTCAGTAAGACGAACAAACGCAGGTGCGAGGTCCCGACCAACGCCGCTTGCGGCTTTAATTATTATTATTATTATTATTCTTGTTCTTGTTCACACTCGCTGGGGCAATTTTGAGCATGTTCCCATGCTTCAAAACGAACGAAACTTTGCACGGGCATCACAAAGTGCTGCCAGTACGACCACACAAAGTCCCGTCCCCCAGTGACCCCCAGGAGCTCGATAGCGCCCCCTAGCGCGTTGTCTTTCGGGGCTGGCATACCGTTTAAGATAGGCGCACGAAATTCGGTAGGGACGTGTATCTCAATAACACGAACAAACGCCTCACTGCAATGTCATGGCCACGCCCAACAGGAAGTGAGATAATTGGGCTTTTGTGTGATTTTTGGGTATTGGACATAGAATGGAATTTGAAACACTTCTCCTACACCGTACCTCAGATGGGCTTAAATTTTGGTGAACATAATCTTAAGACGTTGGAGATGTTAAATTGCGAAGGATTTTCAAATAGGTGGTAATATGACAATACGGCGGATCGATAAAGTTAGGTATTTATTGAATGGGAGTGATGAGTTATGAATGGGAGGTATTTGTTGCTAGGCAACGCCCTGATCAAAGGTCTTTGATCTTTGTACCTTTGATCTGATATAGCTGCAAGCAGCAATGTGGGGACAAGCATCGAAGGTTCATGTAGGCCTCAGCATGTAGGCCACATGCAGGGTCTGACAGGGTCTAACAGAGTCTGACAGGGTCTGACAGGGTCTGACAGAGTCTGACAGGGTCTGACAGGGTCTGTTCTGACAGGGTATCTACAATGTCATGGCCACGCCCAACAGGAAGTGAGATAATTGTGCCAGGCACACGAAATTTCGTATGGCTGTGCGTCTCAGTAAGACGAACAAACGCAGGTGCGAGGTCCCGACCAACGCCGCTTGCGGCTTTAATTTTATTTTATTCTTGCTGCACTTTTTCTTTCTTGTTCAAACTGTCCCTGCCTGGAGCTACTGGGGCAAATAAATTTCTCCTGCGTGAGATCAGTAAAGTCTTATCTTAGTCCTGGTTTAGTCCTGGTTTAGTCGCGGTTTAGACCCGGTTTAGTCCCGATTAAATCCATTCTCAGATTTGACAGAAGTTTTTATTTCCTTGGTTTTCTGCTTCAGTGAAACGTTTGTAGTTTCACGAGCCGCCAAGGCTCATGGGAGATGTAGTCCCCTCAGGATCACATGACCCTGTACAGGTCACATGACCCTGTACAGGTGAATCTGTCGAAACGCCTCGTTCTGGTCGGCGTCACTCGTCAGGAAAACGTCATAGCTCACAGGAAGCTCCTCCAGCCAATCACAGGGCAGCGTCTCCTGTGGGACAGGTGAGGGACAGGTGAGGGACAGGGACGGGTGAGGGACAGGGACAGGTGAGGGACAGGTGAGGGACAGGGACAGGTTAGGGACAGGTGAGGGACAGGGACAGGTGAGGGACAGGGACAGGTGAGGGACAGGGACGGGTGAGGGACGGGTGAGGGACAGGGACAGGTGAGGGACAGGTGAGGGACAGGGACAGGTGAGGGACAGGTGAGGGACAGGGACAGGTTAGGGACAGGGACAGGTGAGGGACAGGTGAGGGACAGGGACAGGTGAGGGACAGGGACAGGTTAGGGACAGGGACAGGTGAGGGACAGGTGAGGGACAGGGACAGGTGAGGGACAGGGACAGGTGAGGGACAGGGACAGGTGAGGGACAGGTGAGGGACAGGGACAGGTGAGGGACAGGGACAGGTGAGGGACAGGGACAGGTGAGGGACAGGGACAGGTGAGGGACAGGTGAGGGACAGGGACAGGTTAGGGACAGGGACAGGTGAGGGACAGGTGAGGGACAGGGACAGGTGAGGGACAGGGACAGGTGAGGGACAGGGACAGGTGAGGGACAGGTGAGGGACAGGGACAGGTGAGGGACAGGTGAGGGACAAGTGCGAGGGGAGATCTGGTCCGGGTCTGTGAGACGGATGAATCTTTGGGACAAACCTGGATCTGTCTGAAGCTCTGGTCCAAACCTGGAACTGTCACCAACAAAGAACCTTTTCTACGGAAGTTCTGCACCAGGAACCTCCAGCACCTGAAAGATCCAGACAGGAGAACCCTGTCAGATGGTCCTTAAATCCATTAGAACGAAGCCAGGGCCTGACCGGGTCTGGGCCTGGTCTAGACTCTAACCTTATCTGCTCCTGAAGCTCCAGGAAAAACTCAAAGACGTTGTTCATGACGAGAACATCAGCGTTTTGTACCAGATCCTCCTGAGAACAGAAGTCTGTGTGAAGGACCTGAGGAGAGACCGAGACCTGGTTTAGTCCTGGTCTAGTCCTGGTGTAGTCCTGGTCTAGTCCTGGTCTAGTCCTGGTCTAGTTCTGGTTTAGTTCTGGTGTAGTTCTGGTGTAGTCCTGGTTTAGACCTGGTTTAGTCCTGGTTTAGTCCTGGTTTAGTCCTGGTTTAGTTCTGGTCTAGTCCTGGTTTAGACCTGGTTTAGTCCTGGTTTAGTCCTGGTCTAGTCCTGGTTTAGTTCTGGTTTAGTCCTGGTTTGGTCCTGGTTTGGTCCTGGTCTAGTCCTGGTGTAGTCCTGGTGTAGTCCTGGTCTAGTCCTGGTCTAGTCCTGGTTCAGTCCTGGTCTAGTCCTGGTCTAGTCCTGGTCTAGTCCTGGTCTAGTCCTGGTGTAGTCCTGGTTTAGTCCTGGTCTAGTCCTGGTTTAGTCCTGGTGTAGTCCTGGTTTAGTCCTGGTCTAGTCCTGGTTTAGTCCTGGTTTAGTCCTGGTGTAGTCCTGGTTTAGTCCTGGTTTAGTTCTGGTCTAGTCCTGGTTTAGACCTGGTTTAGTCCTGGTTTAGTCCTGGTCTAGTCCTGGTTTAGTTCTGGTTTAGTCCTGGTTTGGTCCTGGTTTGGTCCTGGTCTAGTCCTGGTGTAGTCCTGGTGTAGTCCTGGTCTAGTCCTGGTCTAGTCCTGGTTCAGTCCTGGTCTAGTCCTGGTCTAGTCCTGGTCTAGTCCTGGTCTAGTCCTGGTGTAGTCCTGGTTTAGTCCTGGTTTAGTCCTGGTTTAGTCCTGGTTTAGTCCTGGTGTAGTCCTGGTTTAGTCCTGGTCTAGTCCTGGTTTAGTCCTGGTTTAGTCCTGGTTTAGTCCTGGTTTAGTCCTGGTTTAGTCCTGGTGTAGTCCTGGTTTAGTCCTGGTCTAGTCCTGGTGTAGTCCTGGTTTAGTCCTGGTCTAGTCCTGGTTTAGTCCTGGTTTAGTCCTGGTTTAGTCCTGGTTTAGTCCTGGTGTAGTCCTGGTTTAGTCCTGGTCTAGTCCTGGTTTAGTCCTGGTCTAGTCCTGGTTTAGTCCTGGTTCAGTCCTGCTTTAGTCCTGGTTTAGTCCTGGTGTAGTCCTGGTTTAGTCCTGGTTTAGTCCTGGTTCTGGTCTTACCTGGACTCGGTCTCCAAAGCCGTACTTGTGGATCACTTGGTTCTGGAGTGTCACAAAGTCCTGGTTGAGTTCTAGTCCGATGAGACGAGAGGCGGAGCTGAACACGTGTCCCTGAACAAACCACACGCTCAGAGACTCCGGTCCAGCCAGATCTCAACCAGTTTATCTGGTCCTGGTACTGACCCCGTAAAGAACCGCTCCGAGTCTGGACCCGACATCGACCAGAACCCGCCCGCTCAGGTCTGGAAGCACCGACAGGAACAAGAACCTGAGCTCCGGAACCGAGAAGGAATGAGACAGGAACTCTGCAAGAGACCGGGGTTAGACCTGGTTCAGTCCTGGTTCAGTCCAGGTTCAGTCCTGGTTCAGTCCAGGTTCAGTCCTGGTTCAGTCCTGGTTTAGTTCTGGTTTAGTTCTGGTTCAGTCCTGGTTCAGAACAGGGGGGTATTCCGTGAACGTCGCTAAACATAGCGGCGCCTAAGTGGTTCGTTCTCGCCTGAAGAAGCGTCACCTTAGACTAAAGCCTGAAGTCGTTCCACTAACACGTTTCAGCTGCGCCTCAGCAGCACTAACTTCAGCCACGCCGATCCTGTCCTGGCCTAGACACGTGCACGGGGAACGTAAGAAGTCCTGAACAAGCGACTGTCGAAAACGCGATCATGTCGAAGATTCAGGCCGATTATTTCAGCGTGTTGGGGAGAGGACTCACTACGGTTTGTCACGTGGGAAACTTGAGATCGATACTTGAGGAGAACAGTTGATGTCATAAAATGTTTATATTCATATTTGTAGAGCAGTCTTGTCAGTTTTTTACTGTGTAAAAGTATTTGCTCCAACTAATACGTTAAATTGTGTTATCTTGTGTTTGAGCAGGAATAATGTGAAGAGGACTGTTTTGCAGGTAAAGACAAAGCATAAAAACATTTTGCAGAGTGGTAAGTAGGCTAATATTAATATTATTATTCAGTGAAATTAGTAATACTGTTGAAATGGTACCTTCATTTAATTTAAAATGAACAGTAGCTACCAAGCCACAGGAGGTGGGAGCCCCCCTCAAAACCTTTCACCTGCAGAGGAGCTGGCACTGGCCCTAAACCGGGGTCACCCACTGGTGGAGGTAACTGAAGGAGGGACCCCATCAAAGATCCTTCCTGCGAGTTCTCGTGAAGAGTATATTCAAGGTATTCTGAAGACTAATGCCTCAGCTGTGATCCAAGCAGTGCCTTGCCTGTACCCTCAGCGGTCCTCCAGCAGTGTTGCCTGACCCTCAGCAGTCCTCCAGCAGTGCCTTGCCTGACCCTCAGCAGTCCTCCACCAGTGCCTTGCCTGACCCTCAGCAGTCCTCCAGCAGTGCCTTGCCTGACCCTCAGCAGTCCTCCAGCAGTGCCTTGCCTGACCCTCAGCGGTCCTCCAGCAGTGCCTTGCCTGACCCTCAGCAGTCCTCCAGCAGTGCCTTGCCTGACCCTCAGCGGTCCTCCAGCAGTGCCTTGCCTGACCCTCAGCAGTCCTCCAGCAGTGCCTTGCCTGACCCTCAGCAGTCCTCCAGCAGTGGCCTCACACCAGAATGTCATACCTAATGTCTTTTATTGTTTTATGCCTATTGATGGAAATTGATAAATAGGATTTCATTAAAGAGGCTTGCACAGCATCTCTGAAGCAAATTTGATGAATCATTGAAATGTTGCATCATGGAGTGTGCCTGTTATTTGGCTACATTTTGTTTTAAAAGTAAAGGTTTACCTGTAACTGTATTCTTTGATAGAGATGTCACGTAAAATATAAAGTGTCAATGTCGTCAGGTGAGAGTGATGTTAGGACTAACTGATAGAAGTTCTATGATATGAATAATTTTAGGTTAAATTCATTCACATTTGTGTAATGTGTGGCAAATGTAAATTCATGAAAATATAACACAAAATTGACTTGAGCATGAAAACGTCAGTAACAGGAACTAAACCTGGGACGCCCATGTGAAAGACGCAGGACGTAACCACTCGACCAAAGTGTTTCTCTGAGACGCCTCTGGAATTCTTCTATCTGATAATGTCGTAAAAACAGCGGTTCAAAAACATATTTTTAAATTACCGGAGATTTGTCAAGAATCAAGAACGTAAGGTCATTTATTTTTTTGCTGATATTGTTTTCGGACAACACAGATGCTCATGCGGGAGGTGTGCGGAACTGTTTGTTTGACACTCTGTTTACGTCAGGTACGTATTCTCTGCGACACGGCCTGATTAAGCCTCATCTTTAGCCTGTCCGGTACCAGACTAGCTCCGACTACCATGTTGCCGCAGTAACTCAGCGGGGACTAAGTTTAGCGAGAGTCATGGAACCGAACTGTCACTAAAACTAGCGCCAACTGTTGAATAAAGCCGGACTTTGAGCTCAGCCGCGTTCGTGGAATACCCCTCTGGTCCTGGTTCAGTCCTGGTTCCGACCCAGGTCTCGGGTTCTGGTGGACCCGCACTGGACACAGAACGTCCGGCTGAAGGTCCCCTCCTCACACATTGAGTCCAGAAGGTTCTCATCAAACAGGAAGCCGTCCACGTGCACAGTCCTCCGTGCACACTCCTGAATCTGCAACACACACACAAGGAGCAGAGGTCAGAGGGGGTCAGAGGAGGTCAGGGGTCAGAGGAGGTCAGTGGGTCAGAGAAGGTCAGAGGGTCAGAGGAGGTCAGGGGTCAAAGGGTCAGACCTTGTGTCGGGTGAAGGTCTCTGAGGGCGTCGTGGCGTCTGGAGGCAGTAACGACCTGAGCTCCTCTGCGATGTTCTCCAGGATCACAGTCCGGTTATCGGCCAGGAGAGACCGGACCACCTCTGACACACACACAAACACACGTAACACAAACACACACGTAACACAAACACACACGTAACACAAACACACGTAACACACACACACACGTAACACAAACACACGTAACACAAACACACGTAACACAAACACACACACGTAACACAAACACACGTAACACAAACACACACACGTAACACAAACACGTAACACAAACACACACGTAACACAAACACACACGTAACACAAACACACACGTAACACAAACACACGTAACACAAACACACACACGTAACACAAACACACGTAACACACACACAAACACACGTAACACAAACACACGTAACACGCACACGTAACACGCACATGTAACACACATGCGTAACACAAACACACGTAACACAAACACACACGTAACACACACACACGTAACACAAACACACGTAACACAAACACACGTAACACACACACACACGTAACACAAACACACACACGTAACACAAACACACACACGTAACACAAACACACACGTAACACACACACGTAACACAAACACATACGTAACACAAACACACACGTAACACAAACACACACGTAACACAAACACACACGTAACACAAACACACACACGTAACACAAACACATGTAACACACACACACACACACACACGTAACACAAAAACACACGTAACACAAACACACACGTAACACAAACACACACGTAACACAAACACGCGTAACACAAACACACACACGTAACACAAACACACACACGTAACACAAACACACACACGTAACACAAACACACACGTAACACAAACACACACGTAACACAAACACACACGTAACACAAACACACACGTAACACAAACACACGTAACACAAAAACACACACGTAACACACACACGTAACACAAACACACACGTAACACAAACACACGTAACACAAAAACACACGTAACACAAACAAACACACGTAACACACACGTAACACACACACGTAACACAAACAAACACACGTAACACACAAACAAACACACGTAACACAAACACACGTAACACAACACACGTAACACAAACACGTAACACAAACACACGTAACACAAACACACACGTAACACAAACACACGTAACACAAAAACACACACGTAACACACACATAACACAAACACACACACGTAACACAAACACACGTAACACAAACACACACGTAACACAAACACACACACGTAACACAAACATCAGGACACTGGGACAGAACATCGGATTGGAGCTTCTGCTCCACAAACACCTGCACCTGTCCCCTCCTCTAAACCAGTGCTTCCCAAATAGGGGGGCGGGGCCCCCCGGCGGGGGGGGGGGGGGCATGCTTTTTTGCCGTACTGTACTAGAACTAAGTGTAATTGCACATCATCAACACGTAACACACACGTGTAACACACACGTAACACACACACATAAACACACATAACACAAACCGGTAACACAAACACACGCGTAATACAAACACACTCACCACCAGCAGAACATCCTCTGTCACAGAAAAACACGTAACACAAACACACGCGTAACACAAACACACACGTAACACACACACGCAACACACACACACGTAACACAAGGAGAGAGCGTTTTTTTTTCAGCGCTTTTAAAACACACATGGCTTATTTGCATAAACTAAGTTTTGTTTCTGTAAAACGTAAACAAATGTGCGCAAATCTGCATTAAAAACACATGAATACTTGAGTCCTCAGTGCAAAAAGACAGTGCAGACTTTACAGAAAATAATTGAGAAGCACCGACCTAAAAGGTTAAACCAGGACCAGGACCAGATCTGAGCCTGACCCAGAGCTGGATCCTGGTCAGGACCTCAGGAGGACCTCAGGAGGACCTCAGGAGGACCTCAGGAGGACCTCAGGAGGACCTCAGGAGGACCTCAGGAGGACCTCAGGAGGACCTCAGGAGGACCTCAGGAGGACCTCAGGGTCACGTGTCTCACCTGAGCTCGTGACCCACTGCAGCAGCCGGCCCACGTGCTCGGGGCGCGTGAGCTTCAGGAGCTTCTTGAGCTCGCGCTTCGCTTCTTCAAAGTCCATCTCCTCTGCGACCACTGCGCATGCGCCATCTGTCTCTGCGGCCACTGCGCATGCGCCATCTGTCTGCGGCCACTGCGCATGCGACATCTGTCTCTGCGGCCACTGCGCATGCGCCCCGTCTGTCCCGGCTGTTATTTCTACAGATTTAAAATGAAATAAAGATTAAAACTCTTAAACTCCTCTGAAACGAGAGAATCATGTCAAATAAAGAATAAATATAAATAAAGTAAAAGTCGCGTCGCCGCTGGGACCGGAAGTGGGCGGAAGTGGCGGGTTTGATGACGCCGCTCTCGGGCTTCGTGTTTCTGTTCGTGTTTTAAAGTCTCAGGTGAGTTTCTGCCCCGGAATTCTTCTTTATCTTTAAACTTTCACTTTTTATTTACCGATCTTCGTCCGTGGCGAACGCCTGCGCTCGTGACACGGCGCAGAACGAGCCAAAACTGCGCCAAAAGCTGAAATTTAGAGGCAAATCTGCGTAAGCTAATGCTAAGCTAACAGTCCGACATGTTGGACCGAAACAACAACAACAAACAACGATTAAAGTGTTTAAAGTGTTTGACATCTCCTCAGTTTAGACAAACAACACTGTGCCTCGTTCTTCATTGATCTGTCAAAATAATTTGATCCTGTGAATCACAATATACTTAAACAGAGGCTGATCAATACCGGACTGTGCTCCAGCTGTTGGATGGATCTGCATCTCACAGATCAGTGTACGAAACCACACGATATGTGCTCTGATACTCTGTGACGAAAGGAGTGCCACAAGGCTCTGTGCTGGGGCCACTCCTATTTTCTCTTTATATTAATGATGTTGGCCAAGATCTCATTGATACAAATGATCACTTCTGTGCTGATGATATGGGTCTTTATTGATAAAAGGAGAAATTCAATTTGTCAACTGGACAAAGTTTATTTGGTCGACAATGTTTCTCAGCTCATCTGAGTTGCTTCATCAGTTCTGGTTCGAGTGCTGAAGGACACTGTTTATATCTCGCTGCAGGGAGGAGCTCACTACACTGACATTATTCTGAAACTATCACCTCTTTGTTTTCAGTTTGTCTTTTGTTTTTCCAGTTTGTCTCTGGTGTCTAGTTTAGCACACCCATTCAAACCCTAATGTCTGTGTTCACACCTCTGGACCTGACCTGCTGCCCTGTTGTTTCCTTTGTTTGTTTTGATTTAGGTTTGAGAATGGAAGTATAGATGGAGACAAATTGTGTCTGACTCCCCCATTCCTGTTCAAAGAAGGATTCTCTTTTTTGACAAAAATTGCCTCTTTAACTCCCCTCTCAAACCAGTTCTTTCCCCTACCTCACTGTCCTCAGAGAAGTGGCCCGTGGCTTTTAGGTGGAGATGTACGGCAGACCTCAGTCTGCAGGAAGCCTGCAGGTCTGAGCTTGGCCTATCAGGAGATACGGTCATGAAGCATCAACACTACTACAGGGCAAAACTACAATGTGTATGCAGACAACTTTTTCACCTCTGTGCCTCTGCTTGTTAAAGTGCTGGAGTGTGGCACACACTTTGTTGGCACTGTTCGTCCTGGGCGTGTGCCTCAGGTTGGCAGAAGAGAAGGAGCTGAAAAAACAAGGAAGTGGAAGCTTTGACTTCAGAGTGTCGGAACATCTGTGCGGTGAGGGGGTATGATACCGCTCAGTCACACTTCTCTCCACTTTTGATGGCCCAAACCCAGTCGACAGTCGCACGGTGGAACAAATCCACCAAGTCCTTCACTGAAGTAAGAAGACCATCAGTGGTGAAGATGTACAATAAATTCATGTGTGGGATCGACTTGCTGGATTCCTTCACAGCCAAGTACAAGTTGCACATGAGGTGCAAACGGTGGTACATGTACATCTTTTGGCACCATCATCATCGCTGTGGTAAATGCTTGGCTGCAATACAAGCGCGACTGCAAGACCCTGCAGATCCCCTACTGCAGCACATTTATTTTATCTTGACTTTCAATGCACATTCTACTGCACATGACCATTTCACTGCTGTATCTTCCACTGCACATTTTGGATCCACACTGCACATTTTGGACATCTGTAAATAGGTATTTATTTATTCTGTTGCACTGCTTTAAGATTTTAGATTCTAGATTTTTGTCTTGGACAGTTTTTGTTTTGTCTTTATATTGTATTTTGTACACTCTTTTACTTGTCCAGAGAGAAACGAAATTTCCGATTCACTGTTGAACACATATGGCAGAATTGACGATAAAGCTGAACTTTGAGCTTTGATCTTTGAAGTGCTGAACAGGAGACGGTTCCAGGTACAGCTCTCTGCATCTCTCATTCAAACTAACAGTGTAAAGAGAGGCAGACCTTCAGTGGATGAGGAAACATCACCACTAAGTGCTAAAAAGAGAGTGTCCAACACTCTGAAAGGACAGTACTGGACACTTTCCTCATAAAGATAAAGAGAGTCCGGTGCAGGTAAGAGCGGATCCACATCCACCTCTTGGAGTGTGATGTCCACTTGTGCTTCAGAGATGACAAAAACTGATGAGTGACATGATGAAGAGTCCTGCAGCATCATTTAATGTTCTTCTTCATATACACCACTGTTGTGTTAAATACAAGTTTTGAGTTCAAACATTCTCATGTTCACTTAGTGCTGTTCTGTAGAGAAAAATCATTTTAAAATATGTTTTGATTTTATGGAGTGATCAAAAACTAATAGAAAGTTGGCTTTTATTAAATGTGAAGTTGTAATATTGGTAAAGTCCAGTGTTTCCACTGATTCTTCACAAAAAAAGAAAAAAAGATAAAACAAATGATTTTCTGCATTAGTCTTAGGAAAAACATGTTAAAGAGGTTTAAAAGGAAATGAACGCTCGTGTCTCGGAGGGTTAAAGTGTTTCAGAGCCGCGTGAGGCCCTTAGAGGACACTTTAATCCGGGGTCATAAATCTGTTCAGGTTCTGCGGCACCAGGTTCACTTCTGGGTTCGCTTTGTGCTTTGGACTCAGACTCGTGCTTCTTATTCATTTGTTCCGTGATGTTCCGTGAGAAAAGTTCGGTCTGGTCACGTGGCGTGTTTGTTTTGATGCTGCGGTTTGTCACGTGACCCTTTCTCGTTATGGACGCCATTTGTACGGCGTTTCACCGTCACCAGTGATGTAGATGAGGCAACGAGGAGGCCTCGTTTTCTACTGGCCCCTCCACATACACAGCTGATGGATTTTGTGTGTTTATGTGTGTACAGGTTCATTCTGTTCTACAGGAGGCCCGTCCTCCACAAACACCTTTTTCTGTGAAGAGGTGAGTGACCTCTGACTCTGACCCTCCTCTGACACGCTGACCCTCCCCTGACCCTCCCCTGACCCTCCTCTGACCCTCCTCTGACCCTCCCCTGACCCTCCCCTGACCCTCCCCTGACCCTCCCCTGACCCTCCTCTGACCCTCCCCTGACCCTCCTCTGACCTCTGACCCTCCTCTGACCCTCCCCTGACCCTCCTCTGACCTCTGACCCTCCTCTGACCCTCCCCTGACCCTCCTCTGACCTCTGACCCTCCTCTGACCCTCCCCTGACCCTCCTCTGACCTCTGACCCTCCTCTGACCCCTGACCCTCCCCTGACCCT
Organism: Paratrypauchen microcephalus; assembly: GCA_036785185.1. NCBI lineage: Eukaryota > Metazoa > Chordata > Actinopteri > Gobiiformes > Gobiidae > Paratrypauchen > Paratrypauchen microcephalus. The sequence continues at coordinate 276,530 of JAVJIX010000322.1, forward strand.
CCTCTGACCCTCCTCTGACCTCTGACCCTCCTCTGCCCTCAGGACCCTCGGCGTCAGACATCATGGTTCTGGCAGATTTAGGACGAAAGATCACATCGGCTCTGAGGTCGCTCAGCAACGCCACCATCATCAATGAAGAGGTACTGCGACCGTGTGGTCTGATATACACGCTGAATACACGCCGAGCACACGCTGAATACACGCCGAGCACACGCTGAATACACGCCAAGCACACGCCGAATACACGCCAAACACACACCGAATACACGCCAAATACACACCGAATACACGCCGACTACACACCGAATACACGCCGAGCACACGCCGAATACACGCCGAGCACACGCCGAATACACGCCGAGCACACGCCGAATACACGCCGAATACACGCCGAACACACACCGAATACACGCCAAACACACACCGAATACACGCCAAACACACACCGAATACACGCCAAACACACACCGAATACACGCCGACTACACACCGAATACACGCCGACTACACACCGAATATACGCCGACCACACGCCGAGCACACGCCGAATACACGCCGAACACACGCCGAATACACGCCGAACACACGCCGAACACACGCCGAACACACACCGAACACACGCCGAACACACACCGAATACACGCCAAACACATGCCAAATACACACCGAATACACGCCGAATACACGCCAAATACACGCCGACTACACACCGAATATACGCCGAGCACACGCCGACCACACACCGAATACACGCCGACCACACACCGAATACACGCCGAGCACACGCCGAATACACGCCGAGCACACGCCGAATACACGCCGAGCACACGCCGAATACACGCCGAACACACACCGAATACACGCCAAACACACACCGAACACACACCGAATACACACCAAACACACACCGAATACACGCCAAACACATGCCAAATACACACCGAATACACGCCGACCACACACCGAATACACGCCGACCACACACCGAATACACGCCGACCACACACCGAATACACACCAAACACACACCGAATACACGCCAAACACACACCGAATACACACCGAATACACACCAAACACACACCGAATACACGCCAAACACACACCAAATACACACCAAACACACATCGAATACACGCCAAACACACACCGAATACACGCCAAACACACACCGAATACACGCCAAACACACACCGAATACACGCCAAATACACACCAAATACACGCCAAACACACACCGAATACACGCCAAACACACACCGAATACACGCCAAACACACACCGAATACACGCTGACCACACACCGAATACACACCAAATACACGCCAAACACACACCGAATACACGCCGAGCACACGCCGAATACACGCCAAATACACACCGAATACATGCCAAATACACACCGAATACACGCCGACCACACAGCAAATACACGCCAAACACACACCAAACACACACCGAATACACACCGAATACACGCCGACCACACAGCAAATACACGCCAAACACACACCAAACACACACCGAATACACACCGAGCAAAACAAGTAAAAAAAACACATTTTTTTGTTTATTTCTTTAAATGGGACGGCCTGTATTAATGAACAGCTGTAAATACTCCGTCTGTGCGATACAACCCCGTGTGCGCTCATGTGACGTGTGTTTTTGGTCATGTGACGTGCGTTTTTGTTCATGTGACGTGCGTTTTTGGTCATGTGACGTGTGTTTTTGGTCATGTGACGTGCGTTTTTGTTCATGTGACGTGCGTTTTTGGTCATGTGACGTGCGTTTTTGGTCATGTGACGAGTGTTTTTGGTCATGTGACGTGCGTTTTTGTTCATGTGACGTGCGTTTTTGGTCATGTGACGTGCGTTTTTGTTCATGTGACGTGTGTTTTTGGTCATGTGACGTGCGTTTTTGGTCATGTGACGTGCGTTTTTGTTCATGTGACGTGTGTTTTTGTTCATGTGACGTGTGTTTTTGTTCATGTGACGTGTGTTTTTGGTCATGTGACGTGCGTTTTTGGTCATGTGACGTGCGTTTTTGTTCATGTGACGTGTGTTTTTGTTCATGTGACGTGTGTTTTTGTTCAGGTGTTGAATGCGATGTTGAAGGAGGTGTGCGCCGCCCTGCTGGAGGCCGACGTGAACATCAAACTGGTCAAACAGCTGCGAGAGAACGTCAAGTGAGTCCCAGCACCCCCCACAGACCGCACACATGTCGCCGCGCTCCAGGCAGGAAGTGTTCATGGGCGTGACTGGGCTCCACGGACTCTGGCTCCAGTTCAGTTTGTGTGTAATAGGTTTTGACCCGCTCTACATGACCCTGGGGTTTGGACTTCAACATTTTAACCCAAATCCAGATCTGAACATTAAGAACGGACCAATCAGATGCCTTCTTTCCCCGAGACCCCTCCCATTAGCGTTAGCAACAGGTTTGATTGACAGATTTGCCAAACGTTGCCTCGCTCCTGATTGCCTCTTTGGTTACTATGATACTGGAGGAGAGAATTCCAAATATGGACCTGACTCCAGATCAGCTGTTAGAGCTGCTAGCCTCGATGAGCTACATTATTTTTGAATGAAAAGCGCTTTATAAATAATGAGTGATTGATTGATTTGGAGCTGGACTCTGTGGTGATTTCTCCTTGAACTTTCTGGAGAATTTCTCCTCCAAACTTAAATTTTGGTGAACATAATCTTAAGACGTTGGAGATGTTAAATTGCGAAGGATTTTCAAATAGGTGGTAATATGACAATACGGCGGATCGATAAAGTTAGGTATTTATTGAATGGGAGTGATGAGTTATGAATGGGAGGTATTTGTTGCTAGGCAACGCCCTGATCAAAGGTCTTTGATCTTTGTACCTTTGATCTGATATAGCTGCAAGCAGCAATGTGGGGACAAGCATCGAAGGTTCATGTAGGCCTCAGCATGTAGGCCACATGCAGGGTCTGACAGGGTCTAACAGAGTCTGACAGGGTCTGACAGGGTCTGACAGAGTCTGACAGGGTCTGACAGGGTCTGTTCTGACAGGGTATCTACAATGTCATGGCCACGCCCAACAGGAAGTGAGATAATTGTGCCAGGCACACGAAATTTCGTATGGCTGTGCGTCTCAGTAAGACGAACAAACGCAGGTGCGAGGTCCCGACCAACGCCGCTTGCGGCTTTAATTTTATTTTATTCTTGCTGCACTTTTTCTTTCTTGTTCAAACTGTCCCTGCCTGGAGCTACTGGGGCAAATAAATTTCTCCTGCGTGAGATCAGTAAAGTCTTATCTTAGTCCTGGTTTAGTCGCGGTTTAGACCCGGTTTAGTCCCGAGTAAATCCATTCTCAGATTTGACAGAAGTTTTTATTTCCTTGGTTTTCTGCTTCAGTGAAACGTTTGTAGTTTCACGAGCCGCCAAGGCTCATGGGAGATGTAGTCCCCTCAGGATCACATGACCCTGTACAGGTCACATGACCCTGTACAGGTGAATCTGTCGAAACGCCTCGTTCTGGTCGGCGTCACTCGTCAGGAAAACGTCATAGCTCACAGGAAGCTCCTCCAGCCAATCACAGGGCAGCGTCTCCTGTGGGACAGGTGAGGGACAGGTGAGGGACAGGGACGGGACAGGGACGGGTGAGGGACAGGTGAGGGACAGGGACAGGTTAGGGACAGGTGAGGGACAGGGACAGGTGAGGGACAGGGACAGGTGAGGGACAGGGACGGGTGAGGGACAGGGACAGGTGAGGGACAGGTGAGGGACAGGGACAGGTGAGGGACAGGTGAGGGACAGGGACAGGTTAGGGACAGGGACAGGTGAGGGACAGGTTAGGGACAGGGACAGGTGAGGGACAGGGACAGGTGAGGGACAGGGATGGGTGAGGGACAGGGACAGGTGAGGGACAGGTTAGGGACAGGTGAGGGACAGGGACAGGTGAGGGACAGGTGAGGGACAGGGACAGGTGAGGGACAGGTTAGGGACAGGTGAGGGACAGGGACAGGTGAGGGACAGGTGAGGGACAGGGACAGGTTAGGGACAGGTGAGGGACAGGGACAGGTGAGGGACAGGGACAGGTGAGGGACAGGGACAGGTGAGGGACAAGTGCGAGGGGAGATCTGGTCCGGGTCTGTGAGACGGATGAATCTTTGGGACAAACCTGGATCTGTCTGAAGCTCTGGTCCAAACCTGGAACTGTCACCAACAAAGAACCTTTTCTACAGAAGTTCTGCACCAGGAACCTCCAGCACCTGAAAGATCCAGACAGGAGAACCCTGTCAGATGGTCCTTAAATCCATTAGAACGAAGCCAGGGCCTGACCGGGTCTGGGCCTGGTCTTGGACTCTAACCTTATCTGCTCCTGAAGCTCCAGGAAAAACTCAAAGACGTTGTTCATGACGAGAACATCAGCGTTTTGTACCAGATCCTCCTGAGAACAGAAGTCTGTGTGAAGGACCTGAGGAGAGACCGAGACCTGGTTTAGTCCTGGTGTAGTCCTGGTTTAGTCCTGGTTTAGTTCTGGTCTAGTCCTGGTTTAGTCCTGGTCTAGTCCTGGTTTAGTTCTGGTCTAGTCCTGGTTTAGACCTGGTTTAGTCCTGGTTTAGTCCTGGTTTAGTCCTGGTTTAGTTCTGGTCTAGTCCTGGTTTAGACCTGGTTTAGTCCTGGTTTAGTCCTGGTCTAGTCCTGGTTTAGTTCTGGTTTAGTCCTGGTTTGGTCCTGGTTTGGTCCTGGTCTAGTCCTGGTGTAGTCCTGGTGTAGTCCTGGTCTAGTCCTGGTCTAGTCCTGGTTCAGTCCTGGTCTAGTCCTGGTCTAGTCCTGGTCTAGTCCTGGTCTAGTCCTGGTGTAGTCCTGGTTTAGTCCTGGTTTAGTCCTGGTCTAGTCCTGGTTTAGTCCTGGTGTAGTCCTGGTTTAGTCCTGGTCTAGTCCTGGTTTAGTCCTGGTTTAGTCCTGGTGTAGTCCTGGTTTAGTCCTGGTTTAGTTCTGGTCTAGTCCTGGTTTAGACCTGGTTTAGTCCTGGTTTAGTCCTGGTCTAGTCCTGGTTTAGTTCTGGTTTAGTCCTGGTTTGGTCCTGGTTTGGTCCTGGTCTAGTCCTGGTGTAGTCCTGGTGTAGTCCTGGTCTAGTCCTGGTCTAGTCCTGGTTCAGTCCTGGTCTAGTCCTGGTCTAGTCCTGGTCTAGTCCTGGTCTAGTCCTGGTGTAGTCCTGGTTTAGTCCTGGTTTAGTCCTGGTTTAGTCCTGGTTTAGTCCTGGTGTAGTCCTGGTTTAGTCCTGGTCTAGTCCTGGTTTAGTCCTGGTTTAGTCCTGGTTTAGTCCTGGTTTAGTCCTGGTTTAGTCCTGGTGTAGTCCTGGTTTAGTCCTGGTCTAGTCCTGGTGTAGTCCTGGTTTAGTCCTGGTCTAGTCCTGGTTTAGTCCTGGTTTAGTCCTGGTTTAGTCCTGGTTTAGTCCTGGTGTAGTCCTGGTTTAGTCCTGGTCTAGTCCTGGTTTAGTCCTGGTCTAGTCCTGGTTTAGTCCTGGTTCAGTCCTGCTTTAGTCCTGGTTTAGTCCTGGTGTAGTCCTGGTTTAGTCCTGGTTTAGTCCTGGTTCTGGTCTTACCTGGACTCGGTCTCCAAAGCCGTACTTGTGGATCACTTGGTTCTGGAGTGTCACAAAGTCCTGGTTGAGTTCTAGTCCGATGAGACGAGAGGCGGAGCTGAACACGTGTCCCTGAACAAACCACACGCTCAGAGACTCCGGTCCAGCCAGATCTCAACCAGTTTATCTGGTCCTGGTACTGACCCCGTAAAGAACCGCTCCGAGTCTGGACCCGACATCGACCAGAACCCGCCCGCTCAGGTCTGGAAGCACCGACAGGAACAAGAACCTGAGCTCCGGAACCGAGAAGGAATGAGACAGGAACTCTGCAAGAGACCGGGGTTAGACCTGGTTCAGTCCTGGTTCAGTCCAGGTTCAGTCCTGGTTCAGTCCAGGTTCAGTCCTGGTTCAGTCCTGGTTTAGTTCTGGTTTAGTTCTGGTTCAGTCCGGGGGTATTCCGTGAACGTCGCTAAACATAGCGGCGCCTAAGTGGTTCGTTCTCGCCTGAAGAAGCGTCACCTTAGACTAAAGCCTGAAGTCGTTCCACTAACACGTTTCAGCTGCGCCTCAGCAGCACTAACTTCAGCCACGCCGATCCTGTCCTGGCCTAGACACGTGCACGGGGAACGTAAGAAGTCCTGAACAAGCGACTGTCGAAAACGCGATCATGTCGAAGATTCAGGCCGATTATTTCAGCGTGTTGGGGAGAGGACTCACTACGGTTTGTCACGTGGGAAACTTGAGATCGATACTTGAGGAGAACAGTTGATGTCATAAAATGTTTATATTCATATTTGTAGAGCAGTCTTGTCAGTTTTTTACTGTGTAAAAGTATTTGCTCCAACTAATACGTTAAATTGTGTTATCTTGTGTTTGAGCAGGAATAATGTGAAGAGGACTGTTTTGCAGGTAAAGACAAAGCATAAAAACATTTTGCAGAGTGGTAAGTAGGCTAATATTAATATTATTATTCAGTGAAATTAGTAATACTGTTGAAATGGTACCTTCATTTAATTTAAAATGAACAGTAGCTACCAAGCCACAGGAGGTGGGAGCCCCCCTCAAAACCTTTCACCTGCAGAGGAGCTGGCACTGGCCCTAAACCGGGGTCACCCACTGGTGGAGGTAACTGAAGGAGGGACCCCATCAAAGATCCTTCCTGCGAGTTCTCCTGAAGAGTATATTCAAGGTATTCTCTAGACTAATGCCTCAGCTGTGATCCAAGCATTTGTGTATTTTAATAGTATGTTTGTGTTCTAGTTACTGAAGATGGCGTACACTTGGACCCTCCTCAGCAGTCCTCCAGCAGTGCCTTGCCTGACCCTCAGCAGTCCTCCAGCAGTGCCTTGCCTGACCCTCAGCGGTCCTCCAGCAGTGCCTTGCCTGACCCTCAGCAGTCCTCCAGCAGTGCCTTGCCTGACCCTCAGCGGTCCTCCAGCAGTGCCTTGCCTGACCCTCAGCAGTCCTCCAGCAGTGCCTTGCCTGACCCTCAGCAGTCCTCCAGCAGTGGCCTCACACCAGAATGTCATACCTAATGTCTTTTATTGTTTTATGCCTATTGATGGAAATTGATAAATAGGATTTCATTAAAGAGGCTTGCACAGCATCTCTGAAGCAAATTTGATGAATCATTGAAATGTTGCATCATGGAGTGTGCCTGTTATTTGGCTACATTTTGTTTTAAAAGTAAAGGTTTACCTGTAACTGTATTCTTTGATAGAGATGTCACGTAAAATATAAAGTGTCAATGTCGTCAGGTGAGAGTGATGTTAGGACTAACTGATAGAAGTTCTATGATATGAATAATTTTAGGTTAAATTCATTCACATTTGTGTAATGTGTGGCAAATGTAAATTCATGAAAATATAACACAAAATTGACTTGAGCATGAAAACGTCAGTAACAGGAACTAAACCTGGGACGCCCATGTGAAAGACGCAGGACGTAACCACTCGACCAAAGTGTTTCTCTGAGACGCCTCTGGAATTCTTCTATCTGATAATGTCGTAAAAACAGCGGTTCAAAAACATATTTTTAAATTACCGGAGATTTGTCAAGAATCAAGAACGTAAGGTCATTTATTTTTTTGCTGATATTGTTTTCGGACAACACAGATGCTCATGCGGGAGGTGTGCGGAACTGTTTGTTTGACACTCTGTTTACGTCAGGTACGTATTCTCTGCGACACGGCCTGATTAAGCCTCATCTTTAGCCTGTCCGGTACCAGACTAGCTCCGACTACCATGTTGCCGCAGTAACTCAGCGGGGACTAAGTTTAGCGAGAGTCATGGAACCGAACTGTCACTAAAACTAGCGCCAACTGTTGAATAAAGCCGGACTTTGAGCTCAGCCGCGTTCGTGGAATACCCCTCTGGTCCTGGTTCAGTCCTGGTTCCGACCCAGGTCTCGGGTTCTGGTGGACCCGCACTGGACACAGAACGTCCGGCTGAAGGTCCCCTCCTCACACATTGAGTCCAGAAGGTTCTCATCAAACAGGAAGCCGTCCACGTGCACAGTCCTCCGTGCACACTCCTGAATCTGCAACACACACACAAGGAGCAGAGGTCAGAGGGGGTCAGAGGAGGTCAGGGGTCAGAGGAGGTCAGTGGGTCAGAGAAGGTCAGAGGGTCAGAGGAGGTCAGGGGTCAAAGGGTCAGACCTTGTGTCGGGTGAAGGTCTCTGAGGGCGTCGTGGCGTCTGGAGGCAGTAACGACCTGAGCTCCTCTGCGATGTTCTCCAGGATCACAGTCCGGTTATCGGCCAGGAGAGACCGGACCACCTCTGACACACACACAAACACACGTAACACAAACACACACGTAACACAAACACACACGTAACACAAACACACGTAACACACACACACACGTAACACAAACACACACACGTAACACAAACACACGTAACACACACACAAACACACGTAACACACACACGTAACACAAACACGTAACAAACACACACACGTAACACACACACACGTAACACACACACGTAACAAACACACACACGTAACACAAACACACGTAACACACACACAAACACACGTAACACAAACACACGTAACACACACACGTAACACAAACACACACGTAACACAAACACACGTAACACAAACACACGTAACACAAACACACACACGTAACACAAACACACGTAACACACACACAAACACACGTAACACACACACGTAACACAAACGCACACGTAACACAAACGCACACGTAACACAAACACACACGTAACACACACACACGTAACACAAACACACGTAACACAAACACACGTAACACACACACACACGTAACACAAACACACACGTAACTCACACACGTAACACAAACACACACGTCACACACAGGTAACACATACACATATGTGACACAAAAACACACACGTAGCACATACAAACGCACGTAACAGACACACACTCGTAACACAAGCGCACGTAACACACACACGTAAGACACACACACGTAACACAAAAACACACGTAACACAAACACACACGTAACACAAACACACACGTAACACAAACACGCGTAACACAAACACGCGTAACACAAACACATAACACAAACACACACACGTAACACAAACACACACGTAACACAAACACACACGTAACACAAACACACACGTAACACAAACACACACGTAACACAAACACACGTAACACAAAAACACACACGTAACACACACATAACACAAACACACACGTAACACAAACACACGTAACACAAAAACACACGTAACACAAACAAACACACGTAACACACAAACACACACACGTAACACAAACAAACACACGTAACACACAAACAAACACACGTAACACAAACACACGTAAAACACACGTAACACAAACACGTAACACAAACACACGCAACACACACACACGTAACACAAACACACGTAACACACACGTGTAACACACACACATAACACAAACACACACACGCAACACACACACGTAACACACAAACACACACACGTAACACAAACATCAGGACACTGGGACAGAACATCGGATTGGAGCTTCTGCTCCACAAACACCTGCACCTGTCCCCTCCTCTAAACCAGTGCTTCTCAAATAGTGGGGCGGGGCCCCCTGGCGGGGGGGGGGGGGCATGCTTTTTTGCCGTACTGTACTAGAACTAAGTGTAATTGCACATCATCAACAGTAGGTGGCAGTGGCGCTCTCATTGTCGCTCTGGGGCAGGGGGCGGCAACCTTAAATCCGCGATATACAGAACAGACTCACCACCAGCAGAACATCCTCTGTCACAGAAAAACACGTATATTCCACTGAGTCGTGTCCTTTAGTCCGACAGAAGCTGACGCATCAGTGGCACAAGGAGAGAGCGTTTTTTTTTCCAGCGCTTTTAAAACCACATGGCTTATTTGCATAAACTAAGTTTTGTTTCTGTAAAACGTAAACAAATGTGCGCAAATCTGCATTAAAAACACATGAATACTTGAGTCCTCAGTGCAAAAAGACAGTGCAGACTTTACAGAAAATAATTGAGAAGCACCGACCTAAAAGGTTAAACCAGGACCAGGACCAGATCTGAGCCTGACCCAGAGCTGGATCCTGGTCAGGACCTCAGGAGGACCTCAGGAGGACCTCAGGAGGACCTCAGGAGGACCTCAGGAGGACCTCAGGAGGACCTCAGGAGGACCTCAGGAGGACCTCAGGAGGACCTCAGGGTCACGTGTCTCACCTGAGCTCGTGACCCACTGCAGCAGCCGGCCCACGTGCTCGGGGCGCGTGAGCTTCAGGAGCTTCTTGAGCTCGCGCTTCGCTTCTTCAAAGTCCATCTCCTCTGCGACCACTGCGCATGCGCCGTCTGTCTCTGCGGCCACTGCGCATGCGCCCCGTCTGTCTCTGCGGCCACTGCGTATGCGCCCCGTCTGTCCCTGCGGCCACTGCGCATGCGCCCCGTCTGTCCCGGCTGTTATTTCTACAGATTTAAAATGAAATAAAGATTAAAACTCTTAAACTCCTCTGAAACGAGAGAATCATGTCAAATAAAGAATAAATATAAATAAAGTAAAAGTCGCGTCGCCGCTGGGACCGGAAGTGGGCGGAAGTGGCGGGTTTGATGACGCCGCTCTCGGGCTTCGTGTTTCTGTTCGTGTTTTAAAGTCTCAGGTGAGTTTCTGCCCCGGAATTCTTCTTTATCTTTAAACTTTCACTTTTTATTTACCGATCTTCGTCCGTGCCGAACGCCTGCGCTCGTGACACGGCGCAGAACGAGCCAAAACTGCGCCAAAAGCTGAAATTTAGAGGCAAATCTGCGTAAGCTAATGCTAAGCTAACAGTCCGACATGTTGGACCGAAACAACAACAACAAACAACTATTAAAGTGTTTAAAGTGTTTGACATCTCCACAGTTTAGACAAACAACACTGTGCCTCGTTCTTCATTGATCTGTCAAAATAATTTGATCCTGTGAATCACAATATACTTAAACAGAGGCTGATCAATACCGGACTGTGCTCCAGCTGTTGGATGGATCTGCATCTCACAGATCAGTGTACGAAACCACACGATATGTGCTCTGATACTCTGATGAAAGGAGTGCCACAAGGCTCTGTGCTGGGGCCACTCCTATTTTCTCTTTATATTAATGATGTTGGCCAAGATCTCATTGATACAAATGATCACTTCTGTGCTGATGATATGGGTCTTTATTGATAAAAGGAGAAGTTCAATTTGTCAACTGGACAAAGTTTATTTGGTCGACAATGTTTCTCAGCTCATCTGAGTTGCTTCATCAGTTCTGGTTCGAGTGCTGAAGGACACTGTTTATATCTCGCTGCAGGGAGGAGCTCACTACACTGACATTATTCTGAAACTATCTCAACTACCGTATTGGCCCGAATATAAGACGACCCTGATTATAAGACGACCCCCTCTTTTTCAAGACTCAAGTTTGAAAAAAGACTTTTTGAACACCAAATTTAATTTTTATACAGAAAATAATTACAGTACATCTGAAACAAATGATTATAACAATATATTTGAGAGAAAAAGCCTGTTATTTTGCCTCATTCAAATCATGCAAAAACTGTCTATCACATCTTAATATCTGAACATTTAAGTATGTAAACTAAAGTACAATCACATTTGTAAATGAATGGCTTCTGGTTTTTGAAATGTAAATAAACCAATTTACTGTGATAAAACAACAAAATTGCAATAACTGCATTAACCATCAAAGTGAAGTCTAAGTGAAGTCAGCTGTGATCTGACGAGATGGGAGGGAGCAGAGGTGTGTGTGTCTGTCTGCCTGTGAGTGAAGCGACAGTCCGCGCTGTTCTCAACTCCGCCCCCGCCCCTCTCTGCCTGTGTCTCTCTGTCTCTTTCTCTGAACGGGGAAAGAGAGAAAACGGCGCAATTATTTTTTTCCCCTCCCGCGATCTTGGAGCCTCTGATCACCAAAAAAAAACTCGCTAGTCGCTTTTGTCTAATTTTCTCGCTAGGGGGGTCCAGAAAGTAGCTAAAAATAACGACAAAGTCGCTAACTTGGCAACACTGCGCGCTAGCAGCATTCGCTTTAAAGATATCTGGCGCCATCTAGCGTTGGAATGGCTAGACCTCGAATCTAAGACGACCCCCGATTTTTCAGTGTTGTTTCAATGGAAAAAACATCGTCTTATATTCGGGCCAATACGGTATTTGTTTTCAGTTTGTCTTTTGTTTTTCCAGTTTGTCTCTGGCGTCTAGTTTAGCACACCCATTCAAACCCTAATGTCTGTGTTCACACCTCTGGACCTGACCTGCTGCCCTGTTGTTTCCTTTGTTTGTTTTGATTTAGGTTTGAGGATAGAGTTATAGATGGAGACAAATTGTGTCTGACTCCCCCATTCCTGTTCAAAGAAGGATTCTCTTTTTTGACAAAAATTGCCTCTTTAACTCCCCTCTCAAACCAGTTCTTTTCCCTGGCTAAGATCTGAACCTCACTGTCCTCAGAGGAGTGGCCTGTGGCTTTTAGGTGGAGATGTACGGCAGACTGAGGTCTGCCGTACATCTCCACCTAAAAGCCACAGGCCACTCCTTTGAACACAGTGAGGTACAGGTTAGCACCAAGGGAGTGTGCAGGGGAAGCCTGCAGGTCTGAGCTCGGCATATCAGGAGATACGGTCATGAAGCATCAACACTACTACAGGGCAAAACTACAATGTGTATGCAGACAACTTTTTCACCTCTGTGCCTCTGCTTGTTAAAGTGCTCGAGTGTGGCACACACTTTGTTGGCACTGTTCGTCCTGGGCGTGTGCCTCAGGTTGGCAGAAGAGAAGGAGCTGAAAAAACAAGGAAGTGGAAGCTTTGACTTCAGAGTGTCGGAACATCTGTGCGGTGAGGGGGTATGATACCGCTCAGTCACACTTCTCTCCACTTTTGATGGTCCAAACCCAGTCGACAGTCGCACGGTGGAACAAATCCACCAAGTCCTTCACTGAAGTAAGAAGACCATCAGTGGTGAAGATGTACAATAAATTCATGGGTGGGATTGACTTGCTGGATTCCTTCACAGCCAAGTACAAGTTGCACATGAGGTGCAAACGGTGGTACATGTACATCTTTTGGCACACCATCATCATCGCTGTGGTAAATGCTTGGCTGCAAGCGCGACTGCAAGACCCTGCAGATCCCCTACTGCAGCACATTTATTTTATCTTGACTTTCAATGCACATTCTACTGCACATGACCATTTCACTGCTGTATCTTCCACTGCACATTTTGGATCCACACTGCACATTTTGGACATCTGTAAATAGGTATTTATTTATTCTGTTGCACTGCTTTAAGATTTTAGATTCTAGATTTTTGTCTTGGACAGTTTTTGTTTTGTCTTTATATTGTATTTTGTACACTCTTTTACTTGTCCAGAGAGAAACGAAATTTCCGATTCACTGTTGAACACATATGGCAGAATTGACGATAAAGCTGAACTTTGAGCTTTGATCTTTGAAGTGCTGAACAGGAGACGGTTCCAGGTACAGCTCTCTGCATCTCTCATTCAAACTAACAGTGTAAAGAGAGGCAGACCTTCAGTGGATGAGGAAACATCACCACTAAGTGCTAAAAAGAGAGTGTCCAACACTCTGAAAGGACAGTACTGGACACTTTCCTCATAAAGATAAAGAGAGTCCGGTGCAGGTAAGAGCGGATCCACATCCACCTCTTGGAGTGTGATGTCCACTTGTGCTTCAGAGATGACAAAAACTGATGAGTGACATGATGAAGAGTCCTGCAGCATCATTTAATGTTCTTCTTCATATACACCACTGTTGTGTTAAATACAAGTTTTGAGTTCAAACATTCTCATGTTCACTTAGTGCTGTTCTGTAGAGAAAAATCATTTTAAAATATGTTTTGATTTTATGGAGTGATCAAAAACTAATAGAAAGTTGGCTTTTATTAAATGTGAAGTTGTAATATTGGTAAAGTCCAGTGTTTCCACTGATTCTTCACAAAAAAAGAAAAAAAGATAAAACAAATGATTTTCTGCATTAGTCTTAGGAAAAACATGTTAAAGAGGTTTAAAAGGAAATGAACGCTCGTGTCTCGGAGGGTTAAAGTGTTTCAGAGCCGCGTGAGGCCCTTAGAGGACACTTTAATCCGGGGTCATAAATCTGTTCAGGTTCTGCGGCACCAGGTTCACTTCTGGGTTCGCTTTGTGCTTTGGACTCAGACTCGTGCTTCTTATTCATTTGTTCCGTGATGTTCCGTGAGAAAAGTTCGGTCTGGTCACGTGGCGTGTTTGTTTTGATGCTGCGGTTTGTCACGTGACCCTTTCTCGTTATGGACGCCATTTGTACGGCGTTTCACCCTCACCAGTGATGTAGATGAGGCGACGAGGAGGCCTCGTTTTCTACTGGCCCCTCCACATACACAGCTGATGGATTTTGTGTGTTTATGTGTGTACAGGTTCATTCTGTTCCACAGGAGGCCCGTCCTCCACAAACACCTTTTTCTGTGAAGAGGTGAGTGACCTCTGACTCTGACCCTCCCCTGACACGCTGACCCTCCCCTGACCCTCCCCTGACCCTCCTCTGACCCACCTCTGACCCTCCCCTGACCCTCCTCTGACCCTCCTCTGACCCTCCCCTGACCCTCCTCTGACCCTCCCCTGACCCTCCTCTGACCTCTGACCCTCCTCTGACCCTCCCCTGACCCTCCTCTGACCTCTGACCCTCCTCTGACCCTCCCCTGACCCTCCTCTGACCTCTGACCCTCCCCTGACCCTCCTCTGACCCTCTTCTGACCTCTGACCCTCCTCTGACCCTCCTCTGACCCCTGACCCTCGACCCTCCCCTGACCCTCCTCTGACCTCTGACCCTCCTCTGCCCTCAGGACCCTCGGCGTCAGACATCATGGTTCTGGCAGATTTAGGACGAAAGATCACATCGGCTCTGAGGTCGCTCAGCAACGCCACCATCATCAATGAAGAGGTACTGCGACCGTGTGGTCTGATATACACGCCAAGCACACGCCGAATACAGGCCGAATACACGCCGAGCACACGCCGAATACACGCCAAATACACACCGAATACATGCCAAATACACACCGAATACACGCCGACCACACAGCAAATACACGCCGAGCACACGCCGAATACACGCCGAGCACACGCCGAATACACGCCGAGCACACGCCGAATACACGCCGAATACACGCCGAACACACACCGAATACACGCCAAACACACACCGAATACACGCCAAACACACACCGAATACACGCCAAACACACACCGAATACACGCCGACTACACACCGAATACACGCCGACTACACACCGAATATACGCCGACCACACGCCGAGCACACGCCGAATACACGCCGAACACACGCCGAATACACGCCGAACACACGCCGAACACACGCCGAACACACACCGAACACACGCCGAACACACACCGAATACACGCCAAACACATGCCAAATACACACCGAATACACGCCGAATACACGCCAAATACACGCCGACTACACACCGAATATACGCCGAGCACACGCCGACCACACACCGAATACACGCCGACCACACACCGAATACACGCCGAGCACACGCCGAATACACGCCGAGCACACGCCGAATACACGCCGAGCACACGCCGAATACACGCCGAACACACACCGAATACACGCCAAACACACACCGAACACACACCGAATACACACCAAACACACACCGAATACACGCCAAACACATGCCAAATACACACCGAATACACGCCGACCACACACCGAATACACGCCGACCACACACCGAATACACGCCGACCACACACCGAATACACACCAAACACACACCGAATACACGCCAAACACACACCGAATACACACCGAATACACACCAAACACACACCGAATACACGCCAAACACACACCAAATACACACCAAACACACATCGAATACACGCCAAACACACACCGAATACACGCCAAACACACACCGAATACACGCCAAACACACACCGAATACACGCCAAATACACACCAAATACACGCCAAACACACACCGAATACACGCCAAACACACACCGAATACACGCCAAACACACACCGAATACACGCTGACCACACACCGAATACACACCAAATACACGCCAAACACACACCGAATACACGCCAAACACACACCGAATACACGCCAAATACACACCGAATACACGCCAAACACACACCGAATACACGCCAAACACACACTGAATACACGCCAAACACACACCGAATACACACCAAACACACACCGAATACACGCCAAACACACACCGAATACACGCCAAACACACACCGAATACACACCAAACACACACCGAATACACACCGAGCAAAACAAGTCAAAAAAACACATTTTTTTGTTTATTTCTTTAAATGGAACGGGCTGTATTAATGAACAGCTGTAAATACTCCGTCTGTGCGATACAACCCCGTGTGCGCTCATGTGACGAGTGTTTTTGGTCATGTGACGAGTGTTTTTGGTCATGTGACGAGTGTTTTTGGTCATGTGACGAGTGTTTTTGGTCATGTGACGTGCGTTTTTGTTCATGTGACGTGCGTTTTTGGTCATGTGACGTGCGTTTTTGGTCATGTGACGAGTGTTTTTGGTCATGTGACGAGTGTTTTTGGTCATGTGACGTGCGTTTTTGTTCATGTGACGTGCGTTTTTGGTCATGTGACGTGCGTTTTTGTTCATGTGACGTGTGTTTTTGGTCATGTGACGTGCGTTTTTGGTCATGTGACGTGCGTTTTTGTTCATGTGACGTGTGTTTTTGTTCATGTGACGTGTGTTTTTGTTCAGGTGTTGAATGCGATGTTGAAGGAGGTGTGCGCCGCCCTGCTGGAGGCCGACGTGAACATCAAACTGGTCAAACAGCTGCGAGAGAACGTCAAGTGAGTCCCAGCACCCCCCACAGACCGCACACATGTCGCCGCGCTCCAGGCAGGAAGTGTTCATGGGCGTGACTGGGCTCCACGGACTCTGGCTCCAGTTCAGTTTGTGTGTAATAGGTTTTGACCCGCTCTACATGACCCTGGGGTTTGGACTTCAACATTTTAACCCAAATCCAGATCTGAACATTAAGAACGGACCAATCAGATGCCTTCTTTCCCCGAGACCCCTCCCATTAGCGTTAGCAACAGGTTTGATTGACAGATTTGCCAAACGTTGCCTCGCTCCTGATTGCCTCTTTGGTTACTATGATACTGGAGGAGAGAATTCCAAATATGGACCTGACTCCAGATCAGCTGTTAGAGCTGCTAGCCTCGATGAGCTACATTATTTTTGAATGAAAAGCGCTTTATAAATAATGAGTGATTGATTGATTTGGAGCTGGACTCTGTGGTGATTTCTCCTTGAACCTCGAGTCAGATCAGAGTGACCCTCTGTGTGACCCTCTGTGTGACCCCTGTGTGACCTGTGTGTGGTGACCTGTGTGACCCTCTGTGTGACCCCCTGTGTGACCTGTGTGTGGTGACCTGTGTGACCCTCTGTGTGACCCCTGTGTGACCCTCTGTGTGACCCCTGTGTGACCTGTGTGTGTGACCTGTGTGACCCTCTGTGTGACCCCTGTGTGACCTGTGTGTGGTGACCTGTGTGACCTGTGTGTGGTGACCTGTGTGACCCTCTGTGTGACCTGTGTGTGTGACCTGTGTGTGTGACCCTCTGTGTGACCCCTGTGTGACCTGTGTGTGGTGACCTGTGTGACCCTCTGTGTGACCTGTGTGTGGTGACCTGTGTGACCCTCTGTGTGACCTGTGTGTGTGACCCCTGTGTGACCCTCTGTGTGACCTGTGTGACCCTCTGTGTGACCTGTGTGTGTGACCCTCTGTGTGACCCTCTGTGTGACCTGTGTGTGGTGACCTGTGTGACCCTCTGTGTGACCCCTGTGTGACCTGTGTGTGGTGACCTGTGTGACCCTCTGTGTGACCCCTGTGTGACCTGTGTGTGTGACCTGTGTGACCCTCTGTGTGACCCCTGGGTGACCTGTGTGACCCTCTGTGTGACCTGTGTGTGTGACCTGTGTGTGTGACCTGTGTGACCCTCTGTGTGACCTGTGTGACCCTCTGTGTGAGCCTCTGTGTGACCCTCTGTGTGACCCTCTGTGTGACCTGTGTGTGTGACCTGTGTGACCCTCTGTGTGACCCCTGTGTGACCTGTGTGTGTGACCTGTGTGTGTGACCTGTGTGACCCTCTGTGTGACCCCTGTGTGACCTGTGTGACCCTCTGTGTGAGCCTCTGTGTGACCCTCTGTGTGACCCTCTGTGTGACCTGTGTGTGGT
The DNA here is from genome assembly GCA_036785185.1 of Paratrypauchen microcephalus. Lineage (NCBI taxonomy): Eukaryota > Metazoa > Chordata > Actinopteri > Gobiiformes > Gobiidae > Paratrypauchen > Paratrypauchen microcephalus. The sequence continues at coordinate 294,891 of JAVJIX010000322.1, forward strand.
GACCTGTGTGACCCCTGTGTGACCTGTGTGACCCTCTGTGTGAGCCTCTGTGTGACCCTCTGTGTGACCTGTGTGACCTGTGTGTGGTGACCTGTCTGACCCTCTGTGTGACCCCTGTGTGACCTGTGTGACCCTCTGTGTGACCCCTGTGTGACCTGTGTGTGGTGACCTGTGTGACCCTCTGTGTGACCCCTGTGTGACCTGTGTGTGGTGACCTGTGTGACCCTCTGTGTGACCCTCTGTGTGACCTGTGTGTGGTGACCTGTGTGACCCTCTGTGTGACCCTCTGTGTGACCCCTGTGTGACCTGTGTGTGTGACCTGTGTGACCCTCTGTGTGACCTGTGTGACCCCCTGTGTGACCCTCTGTGTGACCCTCTGTGTGACCCTCTGTGTGACCTGTGTGACCCCCTGTGTGACCTGTGTGACCCCCTGTGTGACCCCCTGTGTGACCCTCTGTGTGACCCCTGTGTGACCTGTGTGTGTGACCTGTGTGACCCTCTGTGTGACCCCTGTGTGACCTGTGTGTGGTGACCTGTGTGACCCTCTGTGTGACCCCTGTGTGTGGTGGCCTGTGTGACCCTCTGTGTGACCCCTGTGTGACCTGTGTGTGTGACCTGTGTGACCCTCTGTGTGACCCCTGTGTGACCTGTGTGTGGTGACCTGTGTGACCCTCTGTGTGACCCCTGTGTGACCTGTGTGTGGTGACCTGTGTGACCTGTGTGTGGTGACCTGTGTGACCCTCTGTGTGACCCCTGTGTGACCTGTGTGTGGTGACCTGTGTGACCCTCTGTGTGACCCCTGTGTGACCCCTGTGTGACCCTCTGTGTGACCCTCTGTGTGACCCTCTGTGTGACCTGTGTGACCCTCTGTGTGACCCCTGTGTGACCCTCTGTGTGACCCCTGTGTGACCTGTGTGTGGTGACCTGTATGACCCTCTGTGCTCAGGTCGGCCATAGACCTGGAGGAAATGGCGTCTGGTCTGAACAAACGAAGGATGATCCAACACGCTGTGTTCAAGGAACTCGTGAAGGTCTGAACTGTACGCACTATATACACTACACTATATACACTACACTATATATACTACACTATATACACTACACTATATACACTACACTATATATACTACACTATATACACTACACTATATATACTACACTATATATACTACACTATATATATTACACTATATACACTACACTATATACACTATACTATATACACTATACTATATACACTACACTATATACTACACTATATACACTATACTATATACACTACACTATATACACTACACACACTACACTATATATACTACACTATATATACTACACTATATATACTACACTATATATACTACACTATATACACTATACTATATACACTACACTATATACACTACACTATATACACTATACTATATACACTACACTATATACACTACACACACTACACTATATATACTACACTATATATACTACACTATATATACTACACTATATACACTATACTATATATACTACACTATATACACTACACTATATACACTATACTATATACACTATACTATATACACTATACTATATACACTACACTATATACACTACACTATATACACTATACTATATACACTATACTATATATACTACACTATATACACTATACTATATACACTACACTATATACACTATACTATATACACTATACTATATACACACTATATACACTACACTATATACACTATACTATATACACTATACTATATACACTATACTATATACACTATACTATATACACTATACTATATACACTATACTATATACACTACACTATATACACTATACTATATACACTATACTATATACACTACACTATATACACTACACTATATACACTACACTATATACACTATACTATATATACTACACTATATACACTATACTATATACACTACACTATATACACTACACTATATACACTATACTATATACACTATACTATATACACTATACTATATACACACTATATACACTACACTATATACACTATACTATATACACTATACTATATACACTACACTATATACACTACACTATATACACTACACTATATACACTACACTATATACACTACACTATATACACTATACTATATACACTACACTATATACACTATACTATATACACTACACTATATACACTATACTATATACACTACACTATATATACTACACTATATACTACACTATATACACTACACTATATACACTACACTATATACACTACACAATATATACTACACTATATACACTATACTATATACACTATACTATATACACTACACTATATACACTATACTCTATACACTATACTATATACACTATACTATGTACACTACACTATATATACTACACTATATACACTACTATATACACTATACTATATACACTACACTATATACACTACACTATATACACTACTATATACACTACTATATACACTACACTATATACTACACTATATACACTACACTATATACTACACTATATACACTACACTATATATACTACACTATATACACTACACTATATACACTACACTATATATATTACACTATATATACTACACTATATACACTACACTATATACACTACACTATATATACTACACTATATACACTACACTATATACACTACACTATATACACTACACTATACTATATACACTATACTATATACACTATACTATATACACTATACTATATACACTATACTATATATACTACACTATATACACTATACTATATACACTATACTATATACACTATACTATATACACTATATACACTATACTATATACACTATACTATATACACTATAATATATACACACTATATACACTACACTATATATACTATATACACTATACTATATACACTATACTATATACACTATATACACTACACTATATACACTACACTATATACACTACACTATTCCGTCTTACGCGGTTTAGCGTGGTAAGAGATGTAAACAAACACGAACGGCGCGCGGCGGAAGAATACGCTCTGTTGTGGTTGTAGGGAGAAGAAGACGGCCTCGTGTGCGTGTCCAATGTGGGCGGAAGTACCTGATGTGGCTCTGATCTGCTCCTATGAAAGCGACAGTGATAACCAAGCAGTGTAGTGCTCTAATTATTGAGATGGAAAGGTTATTGGTGCTTTGGTTGGAAGATCAAAGGCAAAATCCGGTTTACGACGAAATTCGGGTTACGACGCGTCTTAAGAACGGATCAACGTCGTAGCCCGAGGACCCCCTGTACTACACTATATACACTACACTATATACACTACACTATATACACTACACTATATACACTACACTATATACACTACACTATATACACTACACTATATACACTACACTATATACACTACACTATATACACTACACTATATACACTATATACACTACACTATATATACTACAGTATATACACTATACTATATACACTATACTATATACACTACACTATATACACTACACTATATACAGTACACTATATATACTACACTATATACACTACACTATATACACTACACTATATACACTACACTATATATACTACACTATTTACACTACACTATATACACTACACTATTTACACTACACTATATATACTACACTATATACACTACACTATATACACTGGTTCTCCCCTGGTTCTCCTCTGGTTCTCCTCTGGTTCTCCTCTGGTTCTCCCCTGGTTCTCCCCTGGTTCTCCCCTGGTTCTCCTCTGGTTCTCCCTTGGTTCTCCCCTGGTTCTCCTCTGGTTCTCCTCTGGTTCTCCCCCTGGTTCTCCTCTGGTTCTCCTCTGGTTCTCCCCCTGGTTCTCCTCTGGTTCTTCCCTGGTTCTCCCCTGGTTCTCCCCTGGTTCTCCTCTGGTTTTCTTCTGGTTCTCCTCTGGTTCTCCTCTGGTTCTCCCCCTGGTTCTCCTCTGGTTCTCCCCTGGTTCTCCCTGGTTCTCCCTGGTTCTCTTCTTCTGGTTCTCCTCTGGTTCTCTGGTTCTCTGGTTCTCCTGGTTCTCCTCTGGTTCTCCTCTGGTTCTCTGGCCCCTGGTTCTCCTCTGGTTCTCCTCTGGTTCTCCCTATATACACTGGTTCTCCCCTGGTTCTCCCCTGGTTCTCCCCTGGTTCTCCCCTGGTTCTCCCCTGGTTCTCCTCTGGTTCTCCTCTGGTTCTCCTCTGGTTCTCCCCCTGGTTCTCCTCTGGTTCTCCCCTGGTTCTCCTCTGGTTCTCCCCTGGTTCTCCCCTGGTTCTCCCCTGGTTCTCCTCTGGTTCTCCTCTGGTTCTCCCCTGGTTCTCCCCTGGTTCTCCTCTGGTTCTCCCCTGGTTCTCCCCTGGTTCTCCTCTGGTTCTCCTCTGGTTCTTTGAGGTTCTCTAACGTTCTCTTGTCTTTGGTGCAGCTGGTAGACCCTGGAGTGAAAGCCTGGACTCCGACTAAAGGAAAGAACAACGTGATCATGTTTGTGGGTCTGCAGGGCAGCGGCAAAACCACCACCTGCTCCAAGGTGCGCACCTGTCTCATTTGACACACCTGTCTCACCTGTCGCACCTGACACATTACCTGATGTGTGTTTTTATAGTTGGCGTATTATTACCAGAGAAAAGGCTGGAAGACCTGCCTGATCTGTGCAGACACCTTCAGAGCAGGTCAGGCCCGGGTTCACTTTCTCCTCTGTCTCTTTCACTTTTGTTTTTCACTCGTTCCATCTCTTCTCTCCAGGAGCCTTCGATCAGCTCAAACAGAACGCCACCAAAGCCCGGATCCCCTTCTACGGCAGGTGAGTCCTTCTGCGGCAAGTGAGTCCTTATGTGGCAAGTGAGTCCTTATGTGGCAAGTGAGTCCTTATGCGGAAAGTGAGTCCTTATGTGGCATGTGAGTCCTTATGTGGCAAGTGAGTCCTTATGTGGCAGGTGAGTCCTTATGTGGCAGGTGAGTCTTTATGCGGCAAGTGAGTCCTTATGTGGCAAGTGAGTCCTTATGTGGCAGGTGAGTTTATGCGGCAGGTGAGTCTTTATGTGGCAAGTGAGTCTTTATGCGGCAGGTGAGTCCTTATGCGGCAGGTGAGTCCTTATGCGGCAGGTGAGTCCTTATGTGGCAAGTGAGTCCTTATGCGGAAAGTGAGTCCTTATGTGGCAAGTGAGTCCTTATGTGGCAAGTGAGTCCTTATGTGGCAAGTGAGTCCTTATGCGGAAAGTGAGTCCTTATGTGGCAAGTGAGTCCTTATGTGGCAAGTGAGTCCTTATGTGGCAAGTGAGTCCTTATGTGGCAAGTGAGTCCTTATGTGGCAAGTGAGTCCTTATGTGGCAAGTGAGTCCTTATGTGGCAAGTGAGTCCTTATGTGGCAGGTGAGTCCTTCTGTGGCAAGTGAGTCCTTATGTGGCAGGTGAGTCCTTATGCGGCAGGTGAGTCCTTATGTGGCAGGTGAGTCTTTATGCGGCAAGTGAGTCCTTATGTGGCAAGTGAGTCCTTATGTGGCAGGTGAGTCCTTATGCGGCAAGTGAGTCCTTATGCGGCAAGTGAGTCCTTATGCGGCAAGTGAGTCCTTATGCGGCAAGTGAGTCCTTCTGTGGCAAGTGAGTCCTTCTGTGGCAAGTGAGTCCTTCTGTGGCAAGTGAGTCCTTATGCGGCAAGTGAGTCCTTATGCGGAAAGTGAGTCCTTATGCGGAAAGTGAGTCCTTATGCGGCAGGTGAGTCCCTGACGGCAGGTGAGTCCTTATGCGGCAGGTGAGTCCTTATGCGGCAAGTGAGTCCTTATGCGGCAAGTGAGTCTTTATGTGGCAAGTGAGTCCTTCTGTGGCAGGTGAGTCCCTGACGGCAAGTGAGTCCTTATGCGGCAGGTGAGTCCCTGACGGCAAGTGAGTCCTTATGCGGCAGGTGAGTCCTTATGCGGAAAGTGAGTCCTTATGCGGCAAGTGAGTCCTTATGCGGAAAGTGAGTCCTTATGCGGCAGGTGAGTCCCTGACGGCAGGTGAGTCCCTGACGGCAGGTGAGTCCTTATGCGGCAAGTGAGTCCTTATGCGGCAAGTGAGTCCTTATGCGGCAGGTGAGTCCCTGACGGCAGGTGAGTCCCTGACGGCAGGTGAGTCCCTGTCGGCTGTAGTCTGTTCACACTCTCACACTGAGAGCAGAGGAGGTGTTTTGCTCAAGGACACAGACTGTGTGTGATTGAATTGCTCGACCGCTGAGCCGAGTTTACCGTTTCCATAGTTACAGAGATGGACCTGGTTGAAGCTGCACTGTGTAACTTTTTGGTTGGGGTCCGTCACCTGCTTGTTTCTACAGATACGTCATCGCTCTGCCTGGAATGTTCCACAGTGTGACATTAAACAGTTCTACTTTACATTTATTCCATTCATTACCAGTGAAACGGTTTAAAGCCATACTGTGGAACATTCCAGACAGTGCAATAACATCTCCATGGAGAGAAGTGTCTGATGGACCCTCCACCAGAAAAGTTACACAGTGCAGCTTTCTGATCAGCTAATGTCATAGATTGTTGCTCGTTTCCGTAGTTACACGGAGATGGACCCGGTGGTGATCGCGGCCGAGGGGGTGGAGAAGTTTAAATCTGAAAACTTTGAGATCATCATCGTGGACACGAGTGGACGCCACAAACAGGAGGACTCCCTGTTCGAGGAGATGCTGCAGGTCTCCAACGCCGTGGTGAGTTTAACCTGATCCACAACCAACACCACCAGAACCTCCACACTGAACATCTCGCACCACCAGAGCCGCAGACCCTTGAGCCGCTGGAGTTCCTGTTTGACTCTTTGTGTTGTTGTGTTTCCGTAGCAACCAGACAACATTGTGTACGTGATGGACGCCTCCATCGGTCAGGCGTGTGAGGCTCAGGCTAAAGCCTTCAAAGACAAAGTGGACGTGGCGTCGGTCATCGTCACCAAGCTGGACGGGCACGCCAAAGGGGGCGGAGCTCTGAGCGCGTGAGTCTGACGCACGCAAACACAGCACGCCAAAGGGGGCGGAGCAGAACAGGAGTCCAACCACAGACTGGACATCTCGCCACCGCACTCCAAACAGGAAGTGTTCATGGGCGTGATTGGGCTCCATGGGCTGCAGTTCAGTTTGTGTAAAAACCTGGCCCCTCACTCTGTCCTTCTGACCCCTGCTGTCTGGCCCCTCATTCTGTCCTTCTGACCCCTCTCTCTCTCTCAGTGTGGCAGCCACTCGCTCGCCCATCATCTTCATCGGGACGGGAGAACACATCGACGACTTTGAGCCCTTCAAAACTCAGCCCTTCATCAGCAAACTCCTCGGTACTGTTTCAGTCCTGGTTTAGTCCTGGTTTAGTCCTGGTTTAGTCCTGGTTTAGTCCTGACCTGGTTTCTTGTGTGTTTCAGGAATGGGAGACATCGAGGGTTTGATCGACCGAGTGAACGAACTCAAACTGGACGACAACGAAGAACTCATTGACAAACTCAAGCATGGTGAGAACTGGACCAGGACCAAGACCCAGAGACCCAGAGACCCAGAGACCCAGAGACCCTGAAACCCAGAGACCCTGAGACCCTGAGACCCTGAAACCCT
>JAVJIX010000322.1:305000-347500 GCA_036785185.1 Paratrypauchen microcephalus
CATGTGTGTCTCTGTAGTACTCATGTGTGTCTCTGTAGTACTCATGTGTCTGTAGTACTCATGTGTGTCTCTGTAGTACTCGTGTCTCTGTAGTACTCGTGTCTCTGTAGTACTCATGTGTGTCTCTGTAGTACTCATGTCTCTGTAGTACTCATGTCTCTGTAGTACTCATGTCTCTGTAGTACTCATGTCTCTGTAGTACTCGTGTCTCTGTAGTACTCATGTGTCTGTCTCTGTAGTACTCGTGTCTCTGTAGTACTCGTGTGTCTCTGTAGTACTCATGTCTCTGTAGTACTCATGTCTCTGTAGTACTCATGTCTCTGTAGTACTCACGTGTGTCTCTCGTCCTCAGGGGATGATTCCGGGTTTTGGGACAGACTTCATGTCCAAAGGAAATGAACAGGAGTCGATGGCTCGTCTCAAGAAACTCATGACCATCATGGACAGTATGAACGACCAGGGTCAGTGACTTCTGTCTGCTTCTGTGTGGTTCTGTGTCTGGTTCTGTCTCTGGTTCTATCTGGTTCTGTTTGCTTCTGTGTGGTTCTGTGTGTCGTTGCCGTGGCGCCGCTCGGTTTGTTTGTGTGCTTCTGTTTCTTTGGGTTCTCAGTGTGACTTTAGCGCCCTCTGGTGGAGCTTTAACAGAACACACACTTTACATTAGAAACATTTGGAATAAAAGCACAGACACTCGGATCTGTTTATGGAGCTGAACCTTCAGGGCTTAAGAGGAACCTTCAGGGCTTAAGAGGAACCTTCAGGGCTTAAGAGGAACCTTCAGGGCTTAAGAGGAACCTTCAGGGCTAAGAGGAACCTTCAGGGCTTAAGAGGAACCTTCAGGGCTTAAGAGGAACCTTCAGGGCTTAAGAGGAACCTTCAGGGCTTAAGAGGAACCTTCAGGGCTAAGAGGAACCTTCAGGGCTAAGAGGAACCTTCAGGGCTAAGAGGAACCTTCAGGGCTAAGAGGAACCTTCAGGGCTAAGAGGAACCTTCAGGGCTAAGAGGAACCTTCAGGGCTAAGAGGAACCTTCAGGACTAAGAGGAACCTTCAGGACTAAGAGGAACCTTCAGGACTAAGAGGAACCTTCAGGACTAAGAGGAACCTTCAGGGCTTAAGAGGAACCTTCAGGGCTTAAGAGGAACCTTCAGGGCTAGTCTGATTATAACTCTAGTATATTTGTTTGTAGAGCTGGACAGTAAAGACGGGGCTAAACTCTTCAGTAAACAGCCCAACAGGATCCAGAGAGTGGCCCGAGGATCTGGAGTGGCCACCAGAGATGTCCAGGAGCTCCTCACTCAGTACACCAAATTTGCCCAGATGGTCAAGAAGATGGGCGGCATCAAGGGGCTGTTCAAAGGTACAGACCCAAACCAGACTAAACTGAACTAAATCAGGCCAAAGCAGGTCAGTCCCTGGACTAAAATAGGCCAATGGCCTTAAACCAGGACTAGACTGGCCTCAGGGTGCACTCCCTTAAACTGTGTGTGTGTGTGTGTGTGCGCACATGTGTGTGTGCGTGCACATGTGTGCGTGCGTGCACGTGTGTGCGTGCGTGCACGTGTGTGCGTGCGTGTGCACGTGTGTGTGCGTGCGTGTGCACGTGTGTGCGTGTGCACGTGTGTGTGCGTGCGTGTGCACGTGCGTGCGTACGTGTGTGCGTGTGCGCGTGTGCGTGCGTGTGCACATGTGTGTGTGCACATGTGAGCGTGTGTGTGTGTGTGCACGTGTGCGTGCGTGTGCACATGTGTGTGTGCACATGTGAGCGTGTGTGTGTGTGTGCGCACGTGTGTGTGTGCACGTGTGTGTGTGTGGTTCTAATGTAACAGAAGTGTGTGTGTGTGTGCACGTGTGTGTGTGTGTGTGCATGTGCACATGTGTGCGTGTGTGTGTGTGTGCACATGTGTGTGTGTGCATGTGTGTGTGTGTGCGTGTGCACATGTGTGTGCGCGTGTGCACGTGTGTGTGTGCGTGTGCACGTGTGTGTGTGTGGTTCTAATGCAGGGGTCGGCAACCTTTACCACTCAAAGAGCCGTTTGGAGCCGTTTGCACCCGTTTCACACAGTTTCACACACTGGGAGCCACAAAACCCTTTTGAAATTTAAAATGACATAACACTGCATAGAACATTTTTTTTAACATCTTTTTGCCATAGAATTACATTTTGAAAATGAACGAAGTAAAATACAATATATCTAAATTAAATACAGTGGTTCCTCGCGGTTTCGCAGATTTTTTTTTTTTTTTATAGTGCATCAATGCGCATTGTGTTCTGCATCCTGATTGGCTAAGGGACTGTAGACCTTTGCCGATTCATCAGTCATTCTCCTCTGTGCCGTGTCTCCTATACGGTACAGAATGCGTTTGCCAAATGTATTTAAATGTTTGATCACGAGCAGTGTGACTCTGAATCAGTGAGGACTGAGCGGTCTGGCATTTGGGCACATGCCAGAAGAGCCACAGCGCCAGGCGCCTCGGTCAGAGGAACTGTGAAATACACACATATTAATACACTCAATATAAAACTGACTACTGACTACACGGATTTAGCCTATCACAGGTTATTTTTACAATGTAAACCCCGCGATAAATGAGGAACCAGTGTACTGAGCCGCATCAGAGGGACCAAAGAGCCACATGCGGCTCTGGAGCCGCGGGCTGCCGACCCCTGTTCTAATGTAACAGAAGTGTGTGTGTGTGCGCGTGTGCGTGCGCGTGTGTGTGTGTGTGCACGTGTGTGTGTGCGCGCACGTGTGTGTGTGTGTGTGTGCACGTGTGTGTGTGTGTGCACGTGTGTGTGTGGTTCTAATGTAACAGAAGTGTGTGTGTGTGTGTGTGCGCGTGTGCGTGCGCGTGTGTGTGTGTGCGTGTGTGCACGTGTGTGTGTGCGCGCACGTGTGTGTGTGTGTGTGTGTGCACGTGTGTGTGTGTGTGCACGTGTGTGTGTGTGTGTGTGTGCACGTGTGTGTGTGTGTGCACGTGTGTGTGTGTGTGCACGTGTGTGTGTGGTTCTAATGTAACAGAAGTGTGTGTGTGTGTGTGTGTGCACGTGTGTGTGTGTGTGTGTGTGTCTGTGCACGTGTGTGTGTGTGTGGTTCTAATGTAACAGAAGTGTGTGTGTGTGCACGTGTGTGTGTGTGTGCACGTGTGTGTGTGTGCGTGCACGTGTGTGTGTGCACGTGTGTGTGTGTGTGTGTGTGTGTGGTTCTAATGTAACAGAAGTGTGTGTGTGTGTGTGTGTGTGGTTCTAATGTAACAGAAGTGTGTGTGTGTGTGTGTGCGTGCACGTGTGTATGTGCGTGCACGTGTGTGTGTGTGTATGTGTGTGTGTGTATGTGTGTGTGTGTGTGTGTGTGTGTATGTAACAGAAGTGTGTGTGTGTGCACGTGTGTGTGTGTGTGTGCACGTGTGTGTGTGTGTGTGGTTCTAATGTAACAGAAGTGTGTGTGTGTGTGTGTGTGTGTGCACGTGTGTGTGTGTGTGTGGTTCTAATGTAACAGAAGTGTGTGTGTGTGTGTGTGTGTGTGCCCGTGTGTATGTGCGTGCACGTGTGTGTGTGTGCACGTGTGTGTGTGTGTGTGTGTGCACGTGTGTGTGTGTGTGTGTGTGTGTGGTTCTAATGTAACAGAAGTGTGTGTGTGTGTATGTGCGTGCACGTGTGTATGTGTGTGTACGTGTGTGTGTGTGGTTCTAATGTAACAGAAGTGTGTGTGTGTGTGTGTGCACGTGTGTGTGTGTGTGTCTGTGCACGTGTGTGTGTGTGTGTGGTTCTAATGTAACAGAAGTGTGTGCACGTGTGTGTGTGTGTGTGTGTGCACGTGTGTGTGTGTGTGTGTGTGTGTGGTTCTAATGTAACAGAAGTGTGTGTGTGTGTATGTGCGTGCACGTGTGTATGTGTGTGTACGTGTGTGTGTGTGGTTCTAATGTAACAGAAGTGTGTGTGTGTGTGTGTGCACGTGTGTGTGTGTGTGTCTGTGCACGTGTGTGTGTGTGTGTGGTTCTAATGTAACAGAAGTGTGTGCACGTGTGTGTGTGTGTGTGGTTCTAATGTAACAGAAGTGTGTGTGTGTGCACGTGTGTGTGTGTGTGTGTGTGGTTCTAATGTAACAGAAGTGTGTGCACGTGTGTGTGTGTGTGTGTGTGTGGTTCTAATGTAACAGAAGTGTGTGCACGTGTGTGTGTGTGTGTGTGTGGTTCTAATGTAACAGAAGTGTGTGTGTTCAGGAGGAGACATGTCGAAGAACGTGAACCCGTCTCAGATGGCCAAACTCAACCAGCAGATGGCCAAGATGATGGACCCCAGGGTCCTGCACCACATGGGTACGGAACAGGAAACACACCTAAACACACAGGAAACACACCTAAACACACAGGAAACGAAACTAAACACACAGGAAACACACCTAAACACACAGGAAACACACCTAAACACACAGGAAACACACCTAAACACACAGGAAACACACCTAAACACACAGGAAACACACCTAAACACACAGGAAACACACCTAAACACAGGAAATGCACCTAAACACACAGGAAACACACCTAAACACACAGGAAACACACCTAAACACACAGGAAACACATCTAAACACACAGGAAACACACCTAAACACAGGAAATGCACCTAAACTGTAGACTAGACACGACTAAACCACTGGAATCACACATTTGTATGCGTGTAAGAGCATAAACTTACCAAAGTAAAGTCCTAGAGACAGAACCGCGCTACACACGCTACAGTCCATGTAGAGGTAAGAGCTTAAGCCCGAGCCCGACCCGACCCGAATTTCGGGTCAGGTCGGGCCTAAAATGTCAATCATTGCTTCGGGTCGGGTCGGGCCGGGCTTCTCTCTCGCTGACTTTTTTTTAAATAAATATGTTTATAAAAATGTATACTAAAACGATGTGTGGATACTAAAGTAAGGAATACTTGTTTTAAAATAAATAATTTGGATAAAACAGAGAAGGCGCTGTAATGTCATTGCTATTTAACTACTAAACAGGAGCCGCAGAGCCAGAGCTCTGCGCACGTGAACACCGCCCTCTTAATAATCTTCCCCTCCGCAAGTCCACATCTATTTTGACCTGGTATCCCCAATATGGAGGAGCAAGAAGTTAAGGATAAACTAAAGACAGGAGAACTGAAAAGACAAACACGACTCCTGTCTCTGTCTATTATCCACCCGTCATTGTTCTTCTTTGTCTCTCTGCTTGTCTCTCTTAAAGTGCCGCGCTAGATTCTTAAGGACGTACTGCTGCTGTGGTTTATGGCCCAATTTTCAACCCGTCAAAATGACGGACGGCCTTAAATTTTTCCCGTCAACTCTTAAAAAAATCCGTCAATGATGGAAAATTGTCGGTTAATGTACCCTCTGCAGAAACAAATATAAAAGATGTAAATGTTTATACAGTCTTGTTTAACTTGGCGGCACGGTAGCAGAGTGGTTAGCGTTCTTGCTTCACAGCAAGAAGGTTCCGGGTTTGATCCCCGGGTCGTCCCGAGCCTTTCTGTGTGGAGTTTGCATGTTCTCCCCGTGTCTGGGTGGGTTTCCTCCGGGCACTCCGGTTTCCCCCACCAACCCAAAACATGCTCCATAGGTACCTCCAGCTTAGGTCCTGACCAAACCGAAGCAAGAAGATCATGGAGATGGTCCCCGGGCGCCCTGGTGTGTGCTGCCCACTGCTCCTGATATATGTATATATACAGTATATAGGAGGGGTTAAAATGCAGAGAAGAATTTCTCCAGTGTGAGATCAATAAAGTTCACTTCAACTTAGATTTCGTGACAAAAGACAGGCTTTAATTTGTTATCATAAATCACCCTCCTCCTCCCGAGTCCTCACAAATAAAATATGACATTTCGGGTTTGCTTCGGGCTCGGGCCTGCAAATCAACTTAATTGGTCGGTTTCGGGCCGGGTCGGGCTTTAATACCCGCGGGCTAGGTCGGGTCGGGCTGGATTTTTTAGGCCCGATCTTACCTCTAAGTCCATGATTTAGCTTTAGCGTGTTCTAAGCATGTCCTTAGTGTGTTCTTAGCGTGTTTCTAACCCTCCCGTCGTCTCTTTTAGGGGGCATGGCGGGGCTACAGTCCATGATGCGGCAGTTCCAGCAGGGGGCGGCAGGGAACATGAAAGGCATGATGGGATTCAACAACATGTGACCTGCCCAAATACGGACTTCCTCTTGTGCCCAAATAAGGACGATACGGCCCCCCTGCCCCCACCCACTTCCAGGCAGGGGGCGGGGCCAATCAACGCTTTTAAAGGGATAGTGTGTTTTTTTTATGTGAATCTGTACGGCGCCCCCTTCAGCAGTGTCGTGCATTAACACTGACTTACCCCTGACAGCGTCGTCTGGGGCCAGTTCTGCCCCGGTTCCGTAGCTCGCGAATGTAGTTCCAGTAAGTTAGCGGGGACATTTAATAAAGCTTGTTTTTCTTCTCAAAACAATCACTGCGCGCCTGTTAGTTAGTAAACATCCGCTTCGAAGTGAACAGGCTAATAATAATAACAGGCGCAGTGATACGACTCGAGAGAAAATAGCACCAAGCGATTATGACTTCTGACTTTTTCGTGTGCAACTGTTTTGTGATGCAAATATATCACTTTTTGGACAAATATTGTTTATTAACTGTCCCCGATAACTTACCGGACCTACATTTGCAAGCTACAGAACCGGGGCAGAACTGGGCTCAGAGGACACTGTCAGGGGTAAGTCAGTGTTAATGCACGACGCTGTTGAAGGGGGCGCCGTACAGATTCACATTAAAAAAATGCACTATCCCTTTAATAAACACTTGGGTGGCATGTGGCGAGCTCAGCTTTTTTAATGGAGATGATGGATGTTTATTTAATTGTGCTGTTGCACGGAGTGCTCTGATTAGTCGACAGAAAAGAAAAGGCTTTGATTGGTCGACAGATGAGGTTTGTTTGATTATTACAGAAAATGGTGGTATTGTGAGTGACAATATTTTGTCAAAAAAAAACAAACCCATTTCTATTCCATCTCGTTTCACAGAATAAACATGAAAGTATGAGGTGGAGAGGAGTTTAGTGGAACATTCCTGACTCCTGACGTGGCGTCTTCAGGCGCTACATGTGTCCAATTTAAAGACATATTCTGTTTTTTTACCACAGGTCTGTGGCAGAGCAGAAGTTCTCAAACTTAAAACTGACTTCATTATTTGCCACATTCATTTATGTAATAACTGTTTTCAAAAGTCTAAAACTCGACCTTCTGGTTTCTCCCCTCAGCCTCAGGGTTTGAAACTGACACTAAAAGTGAGTCAGGAATACTTTGGTTATTACATCTGTGAAACTGTAAGAACATGTCTAAAACAAATCACAATAAAAGCTTTTATTTTACGAGTTTACATGTTTTTTTTTCTTTTATTTATGTTTATAATAAATCAAATTTAAACTGGTATAAGCTTCATTTATTCTTCGTAAAAAGTCTTTACGCTTATTTTTTTCGTTACGTTTCGTTGCGTCGTGACGTGGCACGTGCCGCCGTCGTGACGTGGCACGTGCCGCCGTCGTGACGTGGCGCCGCCGCCATCTCGTGCGCAGCTCCGCAGATTCAGCGGTTCGTGTCGCGCTCGGTGTCCGCCCCCGGAGCCTCTCCCCCCGGACACACTCTGCTGCTGCACCCGGCCCCTGGAACCGGCCCCGCTCAGGTGAGTCCGGTCCCGGTCCCGGTCCCGGTCCTGTTGTTCTGTTGTTGTTTTGAACTTTGGTGAGTCCGGTTCGGCTCCAGGTCTGATCCAGGTTCTGACGCAGGTCGCACCCAGGACTCGGACTGGACTTTACTGGACTCTCTGGACTGGACCCGGTCTGAGGACCCAAGCTCCTCAGACCGGGTCCTGGTTCTGGTTGTGGTTGTGGTTGTGGTTCTACGTGGAGATGTTTCAGAACCTGTAGACTCGTGTGGTTCTGTGGTTCCTGTTGGGGTTCGGGTCTGTGTGGCTGATGATCCAGATGATCATCCAGAATGTTCTGATGTGTTGATAAAGTGATTTAAGTGGAAACAAAAACAAACACTTTTAATCCACCAGCACTAAAACCCGAACCCAGGACCAGAGGTCTGTAGGTCTGTGCTGTAGGTCTGTGCTGTAGGTCTGTGCTGTAGGTCTGTATTCGTAGGTCTGTGCTGTAGGTCTGTGCTGTAGGTCTGTGCTGTAGGTCTGTACTCGTAGGTCTGTGCTGTAGGTCTGTGCTCGTAGGTCTGTGCTGTAGGTCTGTGCTGTAGGTCTGTGATCGTAGGTCTGTGCTGTAGGTCTGTGCTGTAGGTCTGTGCTGTAGGTCTGTACTCGTAGGTCTGTACTCGTAGGTCTGTGCTGTAGGTCTGTGATCGTAGGTCTGTGCTGTAGGTCTGTGCTGTAGGTCTGTGCTGTAGGTCTGTGCTCGTAGGTCTGTGCTGTAGGTCTGTGCTGTAGGTCTGTGCTGTAGGTCTGTACTCGTAGGTCTGTGCTGTAGGTCTGTGCTGTAGGTCTGTGCTGTAGGTCTGTGCTCGTAGGTCTGTGCTCGTAGGTCTGTGCTGTAGGTCTGTGCTGTAGGTCTGTGCTGTAGGTCTGTACTCGTAGGTCTGTGCTGTAGGTCTGTGCTGTAGGTCTGTGCTGTAGGTCTGTATTCGTAGGTCTGTGCTGTAGGTCTGTGCTGTAGGTCTGTGCTCGTAGGTCTGTGCTGTAGGTCTGTGCTGTAGGTCTGTGCTCGTAGGTCTGTGCTGTAGGTCTGTGCTGTAGGTCTGTGCTGTAGGTCTGTGCTGTAGGTCTGTGCTGTAGGTCTGTGCTGTAGGTCTGTACTCGTAGGTCTGTGCTCGTAGGTCTGTGCTCGTAGGTCTGGCGTGTTGAAGTCGTTTGCAGAACTGTCTCCTGCTTGGCAAAAACTCTTTCAGATTTCTACAGACTCTTACAGTGTGCCAAAGCTCTGGAAAACATTATATTGCCCATCCCAAAGGTCAGTCCCCAGGTGGACGATGACCGGCCTGTGGCCATAACTTCTAATGTTTTTAAATCACTAGAGTAAGTAATGATTGGGACAGGTCTCCGTTATGGCATAAAGAGCTGGTTTGGTAATTTAACGGTAAAATCTAGGGCAGAGATCTCTGGCCTTATTAGAACGGCAGGTAAGCTCATGAGTGTGATCCTCCTCTCAGTCCTCAGGATCTTTTTGAGCAGGAACCTTGACAACAGTTCTCACGCTCTGAACGGTGAATATGTCCCGCTAAATTCTGGAAGGAGATTCAGGCTTCCTCTGTGCACAGCCGTGAGAAGAGTGGTGATGGCCTGGAGCGATGTGGACCCTCGGAGTCAGCGTTTGGGGACTGATTTTATAAATACAGTGGTACCTCACCTTACGAATGACCCAACAAACGAAAATTTCAAGTTACGAAACGCCTTCACGGTAAATTTTTGTCTCTAGATATGAAAGAAAATTCAAGTTACGAAACGCGAAATCTCAAAAATTCAAATAATGCGCGCTCAGCCACACACATTATACGCTTTTCTCAGACTGGATTTAAACTTTTCTCACATTTGTCTCTCGTTTAAACACTCAAACTTTCATAGATTTTCAACAAAATTATTAATAGTGAAGTGTGGGGGGAAGGGGGAGGGGGGGAGAAAACTGCGCTCTGACACGTGTGATAGTGCAGCATGACCCGGCGCGGGGCTGACAGCAGGTCTAGACCTGGACTAGACCTGGACTAAACCTGGACCAAACCTGGACTAAACCTGGACTAAACCTGGACTAAACCTGGACTAAACCAGGACTAACCCTGGACTAACCCTGGACTAGACCAGGTGGATTAAAGCAGCGAGGAGGGGACTGCACGCAGTCTGAGCGCATGAACGCATGAACGAGACCCATGCAAGAGCCGCGGTGGTCTAGACTAAACCTGGACTAAACCAGGACTAAACCTGTACTAAACCAGGAGGACCACCGCGGCTCTTGCATGGGTCTCGTTCATGGGTTCATGCGCTCAGACTGTGTGCGGTCCCCCTCGCTGCTCGCCTCAGCCGTGACTCGAAACGAAACCAGGAAATAGACCCGCGCGCAGCGCTTTAATCCACCTGGTCTAGTCCTGGTCTAGTCCTGGTTTAGTCCTGGTTTAGTCCAGGTTTAGTCCTGGTTTAGTCCTGGTTTAGTCCAGGTTTAGTCCAGGTTTGGTCCTGGTTTAGTCCAGGTTTAGTCCAGGTCTAGACCTGCTGTCAGCTCCACGCCGGGTCATGCTGCGCTATCACACGTGTCAGAGCGCAGTCTTCTCCCCCCTCCCCCTTCCCCCCACACTTCACTATTAATAATTTTGTTGAAAATCTAT
This sequence comes from Paratrypauchen microcephalus, assembly GCA_036785185.1. NCBI lineage: Eukaryota > Metazoa > Chordata > Actinopteri > Gobiiformes > Gobiidae > Paratrypauchen > Paratrypauchen microcephalus. The sequence continues at coordinate 315,325 of JAVJIX010000322.1, forward strand.
GAAAGTTTGAGTGTTTAAACAGAGACAAATGTGAGAAAAGTTTAAATCCAGTCTGAGAAACCAATCAGGACGCAGAACACGATGTTACACTATAAAAAAAGTTACACTATAAAAAAAAAAAACTTTGATCGGGGCCTTGGAACGGATCAGGCTTTTTCCATTGAAATAGCTACTCAACTTACAAATTTTTCACGTTACGAAACCACTTCTGGAACGAGTTAATTTTGTAAGGTGAGGTACCACTGTAATAAGACAGGATGAATGTGTATGTGTACTTTTGATATGGTGGGGGTGGATGGATGGTGGATGGTTGGCGTATGGTTGGCGGATGGATGGTGGATGGTTGGCGTATGGTTGGCGGATGGTTGGCGGATGGATGGCGTATGGTTGGCGGATGGTTGGCGGATGGTTGGCGTATGGTTGGCGGATGGATGGCGGATGGTTGGCGGATGGATGGCGGATGGTTGGCGTATGGTTGGGGTATGGTTGGCGGATGGTTGGCGGATGGTTGGCGGATGGTTGGCGTATGGATGGCGTATGGATGGCGGATGGTTGGCGGATGGTTGGCGTATGGTTGGCGTATGGATGGCGGATGGTTGGCGGATGGTTGGCGTATGGTTGGCGTATGGATGGCGGATGGTTGGCGGATGGTTGGCGGATGGTTGGCGGATGGATGGCGTATGGTTGGTGTATGGTTGGCGGATGGATGGCGGATGGTTGGCGGATGGTTGGCGGATGGTTGGCGGTTGGTTGGCGGATGGTTGGCGTATGGTTGGCGTATGGTTGGCGTATGGATGGTGTATGGTTGGCTTATGGATGGTGTATGGTTGGCGGATGGTTGGCGTATGGTTGGCGTATGGTTGGTGTATGGTTGGCGGATGGTTGGCGGATGGATGGCGTATGGTTGGCGTTCTCTTTTCACTCATGTCGTATATTGTATGTCTGTCTGTATATTTCTGTCTGTACTGCAGACCTACAGTGGCTTGCGAAACTATTTGGCTCCCTTGAACTTTGTGACCTTTTGCCACATTTCAGGCTTCAAACATAAAGATGTAAAACTGTAATTTTTTGTGAAGAATCAACAACAAGTGGGACACAATCATGAAGTGGAACACACTTTATTGGATATTTTTAACTTTTTTAACAAATAAAAAATGAAAAATTGGGTGTGCAAAATCATTCAGCCCCATTGAGTTAATACTTTGTAGCGCCACCTTTTGCTGCGATTACAGCTGCAAGTCGCTTGGGGTATGTCTCTATCAGTTTTGCACATCGAGAAACTGATATTTTTGCCCATTCCTCCTTGCAAAACAGCTCGAGCTCAGTGAGGTTGGATGGAGAGCGTTTGTGAACAGCAGTTTTCAGTTCTTTCCACAGATTCTCAATTGGATTGAGGTCTGGACTTTGACTTGGCCATTCTAACACCTTGATATGTTTTGTGGTGAACCATTCCATTGTAGCTTTTGCTTTATGTTTTGGATCATTGTCTTGTTGGAAGACAAATCTCCGTCCCAGTCTCAGGTCTTTTGCGGACTCCATCAGGTTTTCTTCCAGAATGGTCCTGTATTTGGCTCCATCCATCTTCCCATCAATTTTAACCATCTTCCCTGTCCCTGCTGAAGAAAAGCAGGCCCAAACCATGATGCTGCCACCACCATGTTTGACAGTGGGGATGGTGTGTTGAGGGTGATGAGCTGTGCTGCTTTTACGCCAAACATAACGTCTTGCATTGTTGCCAAAAAGTTCGATTTTGGTCTCATCTGACCAGAGCACCTTCTTCCACATGTTTGGTGTGTCTCCCAGGTGGCTTGTGGCAAACTTTAAACAACACTTTTTATGGATATCTTTAAGAAATGGCTTCCTTCTTGCCACTCTTCCATAAAGGCCAGATTTGTGCAGTATACGACTGATTGTTGTCCTATGGACAGATTCTCCCACCTCAGCTGTAGACCTCTGCAGTTCATCCAGAGTGATCATGGGCCTCTTGGCTGCATCTCTGATCAGTCTTCTCCTTGTATGAGCTGAAAGTTTAGGGGGACGGCCAGATCTTGGTAGATTTGCAGTGGTCTGATACTCCTTCCATTTCAATATTATTGCTTGCACAGTGCTCCTTGGGATGTTTAAAGCTTGGGAAATCTTTTTGTATCCAAATCCAGCTTTAAACTTCTCCACAACATTATCTCGGACCTGCCTGGTGTGTTCCTTGTTCTTCATGATGCTCTCTGCGCTTTAAACAGACCTCTGAGACTATCACAGTGCAGGTGCATTTATACAGAGACTTGATTACACACAGGTGGATTCCATTTATCATCGTTAGTCATTTAGGTCAACATTGAATCATTCAGAGATCCTCACTGAACTTCTGGACAGAGTTTGCTGCACTGAAAGTAAAGGGGCTGAATGATTTTGCACGCCCAATTTTTCGTTTTTTATTTGTTAAAAAAGTTTAAAATATCCAATAAAGTGTGTTCCACTTCATGATTGTGTCCCACTTGTTGTTGATTCTTCACAAGAAATTACAGTTTTATATCTTTATGTTTGAAGCCTGAAATGTGGCAAAAGGTCACAAAGTTCAAGGGAGCCAAATAGTTTCGCAAGCCACTGTAACCTAACCTAGCCTAACCTACCGTTATAACCCGTCCTCTGTCCTCAGCCCGATGGCGACCTTTGCCGAATACATCGCTCAGAACGAGGATCGCGATGGCGTGCGTTTCAGTTGGAATGTGTGGCCGTCGTCTCGCCTGGAGGCCACCCGCATGGTGGTCCCCATCGCCGCGCTCTTCACCCCCCTGAAGGAGCGCCCCGACCTGCCGCCGATCCAGTACGAGCCCGTCCTGTGCAGCCGCGCCACCTGCCGCGCCGTGCTCAACCCGCTGTGGTGAGGGGCGGGGCAAGGGGAAGGGGCGGGGCTAAAGCTACAGTATGTAACTTTCTGGAGGTGTCGCGTGCATGATTCCATGGAAACACTTTAACCATACGTCAGAAGAACATCTCCATGGAAACCAGCAGGAGGAGTCCTCACTGAGGTCGCAGATGGAAAACATTTTTATTTGATTTTTCAACAAAAAGTTCCGTACTGTGGCTTTAACCAAAGTAAAGTTCTTCTTGTTTGTTTGGTTTTTCTCACGCTCAGACTTGTGTGTTTTCAGTCAGGTGGATTACAGAGCCAAACTCTGGGCCTGTAACTTCTGCTACCAGAGGAACCAGGTGAGTCCTCAGAACCTCCTCCAGAACCTCCTCCAGAACCTCCTCCAGAACCTCCTCCAGATCTTCACTCTGGGTTCTGTTCTTCTTCTGCAGTTTCCTCCTTCGTACGCCGGGATCTCTGAGGTGAACCAACCCGCAGAGCTCCTCCCACAGTTCTCCACCATCGAATATGTCGTCCAGGTGAGAGTCCCCGTTTAGTTCAGGTTTAGTCCTGGTTTAGTCCTGGTTTAGTCCTGGTTTAGTTCAGGTTTAGTCCTGGTTTAGTCCTGGTTTAGTCCCGGTTTAGTTAAGGTTTAGTCCAGGTTTAGTCCTGGTTTAGTCCTGGTTTAGTCCAGGTTTAGTCCTGGTTTAGTCCTGGTTTAGTCCCGGTTTAGTTAAGGTTTAGTCCAGGTTTAGTCCTGGTTTAGTCCTGGTTTAGTCCAGGTTTAGTCCCGGTTTAGTTCAGGTTTAGTCCTGGTTTAGTCCTGGTTTAGTCCTGGTTTAGTCCTGGTTTAGTCCTGGTTTAGTCCTGGTTTAGTCCCGGTTTAGTTAAGGTTTAGTCCAGGTTTAGTCCTGGTTTAGTCCTGGTTTAGTCCAGGTTTAGTCCCGGTTTAGTCCTGGTTTAGTCCCGGTTTAGTCCTGGTTTAGTCCTGGTTTAGTCCTGGTTTAGTCCAGGTTTAGTCCAGGTTTAGTCCAGGTTTAATCCCGGTTTAGTCCTGGTTTAGTCCAGGTTTAGTCCTGGTTTAGTCCTGGTTTAGTCCTGGTTTAGTCCCGGTTTAGTTCAGGTTTAGTCCCGGTTTAGTCCCGGTTTAGTTCAGGTTTAGTCTCAGTTTAGTCCAGGTTTAGTCCCGGTTTAGTTCAGGTTTAGTCCCGGTTTAGTCCCGGTTTAGTCCAGGTTTAGTCCTGGTTTAGTTCAGGTTTAGTCCCGGTTTAGTCCCGGTTTAGTTCAGGTTTAGTCCTGGTTTAGTCCCGGTTTAGTCCAGGTTTAGTCCCGGTTTAGTCCCGGTTTACTCACGGTTTAGTCCCGGTTTAGTTCAGGTTTAGTCCCGGTTTAGTCCCGGTTTAGTCCCGGTTTAGTTCAGGTTTAGTCCTGGTTTAGTCCCGGTTTAGTCCAGGTTTAGTCCTGGTTTAGTCCCGGTTTAGTCCAGGTTTAGTCCTGGTTTAGTCCCGGTTTAGTCCAGGTTTAGTTCAGGTTTAGTCCCGGTTTAGTCCCGGTTTACTTCAGGTTTAGTCCTGGTTTAGTCCCGGTTTAGTCCAGGTTTAGTCCCGGTTTAGTCCCGGTTTAGTTCAGGTTAAGTCCCGGTTTAGTCCTGGTTTAGTTCAGGTTTAGTCTCGGTTTAGTCCTGGTTTAGTCCAGGTTTAGTCCCGGTTTAGTCCCGGTTTAGTCCCGGTTTAGTCCCGGTTTAGTCCCGGTTTAGTCCTGGTTTAGTCCCGGTTTAGTCCAGGTTTAGTCCCGGTTTAGTCCCGGTTTAGTTCAGGTTTAGTCCCGGTTTAGTCCTGGTTTAGTTCAGGTTTAGTCTCGGTTTAGTCCTGGTTTAGTCCAGGTTTAGTCCCGGTTTAGTTCAGGTTTAGTCCCGGTTTAGTCCCGGTTTAGTCCCGGTTTAGTCCCGGTTTAGTTCAGGTTTAGTCCAGGTTTAGTTCAGGTTTAGTCCCGGTTTAGTCCCGGTTTAGTCTCGGTTTAGTCCAGGTTTAGTCCCGGTTTAGTCCCGGTTTAGTCCAGGTTTAGTCCCGGTTTAGTCCCGGTTTAGTCCTGGTTTTGTCCCGGTTTAGTCCCGGTTTAGTCCCGGTTTAGTCCCGGTTTAGTCCCGGTTTAGTCCCGGTTTAGTCCAGGTTTAGTTCAGGTTTAGTCCTGGTTTAGTCCCGGTTTAGTCCCGGTTTAGTCCAGGTTTAGTTCAGGTTTAGTCCTGGTTTAGTCCAGGTTTAGTCCAGGTTTAGTCCAGGTTTAGTCCCGGTTTAGTTCAGGTTTAGTCCTGGTTTAAATGTTTTCTGATTTCTCCTGAAGTCTGCACCTGTGTCGATGGGACGCTCACAGTTCTGGAGCCCATGGATCAAGGCAAGACCTGAGACCTGGTCTGGACCTGGTCTGGACCTGGTCTGGACTTGGTCTGGACCTGGTCTGGACTTGGTCTGGACCTGGTCTGGACCTGGTCTGGACCTGGTCTGGACTTGGTCTGGACCTGGTCTGGACCTGGTCTGGACCTGGTCTGGACTTGGTCTGGACCTGGTCTGGACCTGGTCTGGACTTGGTCTGGACCTGGGGGGTATTCCACGAAAGCTACTAAGCGCAAAGCCCGGCTTTGTTCGTCAGTTGGCGCTAGGTTAAGTGAGAGTTCGGTTCCACGACGCTCGCTAAACTTAGTTCCCGCTGAGTTACTGGGGCAACATGGTCTTAGCAGATAGTCTGGTCGGGGGGAGGCTAAGTTGTGTCTTACTTAGGCCGTGTCGCAGAGAATACGTACCTGACGTAAACAGAGTGTCAAACACACCGTTCCGCACACCTCCCCGCATGAGTATCTGTGTTGTCCGAAAACAACATCAACAAAAAACCAAATTACCTTACGTTCTCGGTTCTTGACAATTCTCCGGTAATCTAAACATATGCTTTTCAACCGCTGTCTTTACGACATTAACATATAGAAGAATTCCAGCATTATTTCAAAGAATACCTGTGGTCGAGTGGATTTGTGCTTTGACTCTCGTATGTGCGGGCCGGGTTCGATTCCCGCTATTGACCTATTGATGCCCACGTCAAATTTCAGTTAAATTTTCACGCATTTATATTTGCAACATATTACAGAAATGGAAATGAATTTAACCTACAATTATTGTTATCATCACATAACTTATACAGTATCAGTTAGTCCTAACATCACTCTCACTTGACGACATTGACACTTTATATTTTATGTGACATCTCTATCAAAGAATACAGTTACAGGTAAACCTTTACTTTTAAAACAAAATGTAGCCAAATAACAGGCACACTCCATGATGCAACATTTCAATGATTCAACAAATTTGCTTCAGAGATGCTGTGCAAGCCTCTTTAATGAAATCCTATTTATCAATTTCCATCAATAGGCATAAAACAATAAAAGACATTAGGTATGACATTCTGGTGTGAGGCCACTGCTGGAGGACTGCTGAGGGTCAGGCAAGGCACTGCTGGAGGACTGCTGAGGGTCAGGAAAGGCACTGCTGGAGGACTGCTGAGGGTCAGGCAAGGCACTGCTGGAGGACTGCTGAGGGTCAGGCAAGGCACTGCTGGAGGACCGCTGAGGGTCAGGCAAGGCACTGCTGGAGGACTGCTGAGGAGGGTCCAAGTGTACGCCATCTTCAGTCACTTGAATATACTCTTCAGGAGAACTCGCAGGAAGGATCTTTGATGGGGTCCCTCCTTCAGTTACCTCCACCAGTGGGCGACCCCGGTTTAGGGCCAGTGCCAGCTCCTCTGCACGTGAAAGATTTTGAGGGGGGCTCCCACCTCCTTTGGCTTGGTACCTACTGTTCATTTTAAATTAAATGAAGGTACCATTTCAACAGTATTACTAATTTCACTGAATAATAATATTAATATTAGCCTACTTACCACTCTGCAAAATGTTTTTATGCTTTGTCTTTACCTGCAAAACAGTCCTCTACACATTATTCCTGCTCAAAGACAAGATAACACAATTTAATATATTAGTTGGAGCAAATACTTTTACATAGTAAAAATAAATTACAACTGACAAGACTCCTATACAAATAAATAATAATTATGCCATCAACTGCCGCCTACCATGAGTATCGAACTCACAAACTCCCGCACCCTAGACGGCGACTTTACCCTTGCGCCACAAATCAGCGTTGACATAAAAGGTGAAAAACAGACTTAAAAAACTCAATGTCCAGCACTGTTACAGGACTTCACTTACGTATTTAAGCGTTCGGCGATCTTCTGCCACGCCATGTCTCTGGCCTTGGTTATCGCAAATGTGTTGTAGAGTTCCAAAAGCAACTTCTGTTCTGATGCGCTGAAATAATCGGCCCGAATCTTCGACATGATCGCGTTTTCGACAGTCGTTTGTTCAGGGCTTCTTACCTTCCCCGTGCAGGCGCGGAGGCCCGGCCTGATTAGGCCAGACTGAGCTTAGCTCTGACTAGGCGCAGCTGAAACGCGTTAGTGGAACGGGTTCAAGCTTTTGTCTAAGTTGTGTCTCAGCCAGGCGAGAACTTAGCACTTAGTCGCCGCTAAGTTTAGCCATGTTCGTGGAATACCCCCCTGGTCTGGACCTGGTCTGGACCTGGTCTGGACCTGGTCTGGACCTGGTCTGGACCTGGTCTGGACTTGGTCTGGACCTGGTCTGGACCTGGTCTGGACTTGGTCTGGACTTGGTCTGGACCTGGTCTGGTTGAAGGGGGTTCTAACAGGGTTCTGGTGGTTGTTCTGGTGGTTGTGGTTCCGGGTTTGGGTTTGTTCGGGTTTTCTCTTTGGTTTTTCTGGAATGACTTTGACCTTTGACCCACAGGGAGGGCATCTGACCCAATCTGACCCACAGGGAGGGCATCTGACACATGGGGAGGGGCATTTCAAAACTTGAATCAGGTTTTGCTCGTGAAGCGTTGAGACATGTTGCCAAACTGTATTGATCCTGTATTGATCCTGTATTGATCCTGTATTGATCGTGTGTGACTGAACACTGCCCCCTGCTGGACCTTAACGATCCTCCAGGCTCAGCTGTGTTTAAATGTAAAATATGTGGGATATTTTAGAACGTTTCATTTCTTTATTTGTTTCATTCATAAAAGATGAACACAAAATAGTTCTGTAACATTTAACCATGTGAATGAAAAGGAGCAGAAAGAAGAACTTAGAACATCTGCCCCCTTTTCACACAAAATCACATTTACAACATTTCATCAGTTCCAACTACACTTACAATGATCAAAGGAGAAGTTCAATTTGTCAACTGGACAAAGTTTGTTTGGTTGAAAACGTTTCTCCGCTCATCCGAGAGGCTTCATCAGCTCTGGTTATTGTACTGGTTAGACCCTGCTTATATCTAACCAGAGCTGACGAAGCCTCTCGGATGAGCGGCGAAACGTTTTCAACCAAACAAACTTTGTCCAGTTGACAAATTGAACTTCTCCTTTGATCATGGATTCTACCTGGACGACTGAGGGACTTTTCATACACTTACAATATTAAATACATGTTAATTAGCACAAAAGGACAGTTCATATTTCATACTTTTTTAGCATATCATGTTTGACATTTCTTTTAAACACTTGAAAAGATTTTGAAGCTTTGAGTTTTTCATTTCGATTGTTCCATAGACTCACACCTTTGACTGAAACACATTTTTCCATTGTTGTTGGAAATTTTAAATTTAAATTTGGGTTTTTTAAAGATTTCAATTCCTTTCAAATTATAATGTGAACGTGGATCAGAACGTGTGGTGGACGTGTGGTGGACGTGTGGTGGACGTGTGGTGGAGGTGTGGTGGACGTGGACGTGTGGTGGACGTGTGGTGGACGTGTGGTGGACGTGGACGTGGACGTGTGGTGGACGTGTGGTGGACGTGTGGTGGTGGACGTGTGGTGGACGTGTGGTGGACGTGGACGTGGACGTGTGGTGGACGTGTGGTGGACGTGGACGTGGACGTGTGGTGGACGTGTGGTGGTGGACGTGTGGTGGTGAACGTGTGGTGGACGTGTGGTGGACGTGTGGTGGACGTGGGACGTGTGGTGGACGTGTGGTGGTGGACGTGTGGTGGTGAACGTGTGGTGGACGTGTGGTGGACGTGTGGTGGACGTGGACGTGTGGTGGACGTGGACGTGTGGTGGACGTGTGGTGGTGGACGTGTGGTGGACGCGTGGTGGTGGACGTGGACGGGTGGTGGCCGTGTGGTGGACGTGTGGTGGTGGACGCGTGGCGGACGTGTGGTGGACGTGGACGTGTGGTGGACGTGTGGTGGTGGACGTGTAGTGGTGGACGTGTGGTGGACGTGTGGTGGACGTGTGGTGGACGTGTGGTGGACGTGGGACGTGTGGTGGACGTGTGGTGGTGGACGTGTGGTGGACGTGTGGTGGACGTGGGACGTGACGTGGGACGTGTGGTGGACGTGTGGTGGTGGACGTGGACGTGTGGTGGACGTGTGGTAGACGTGGACGTGTGGTGGACGTGTGGTGGACGTGTAGTGGACGTGTGGTGGTGGACGTGTGGTGGTGGACGTGTGGTGGACGTGGACGTGTGGTGGACGTGGACGTGTGGTGGACGTGGACGTGTGGTGGACGTGTGGTGGTGGACGTGTGGTGGACGTGTGGTGGACATGTGGACGTGTGGTGGACGTGTGGTGGACGTGTGGTGGACGTGTGGTGGACGTGGGCGTGTGGTGGACGTGTGGTGGTGGACGTGTGGTGGACGTGGACGTGTGGTGGACGTGTGGTGGTGGACGTGTGGTGGACGTGTGGTGGACGTGGACGTGTGGTGGACGTGTGGTGGGACGTGTGGTGGACATGTGGACGTGTGGTGGGACGTGGGACGTGTGGTGGGCGTGTGGTGGTGGGACGTGTGGTGGACGTGGACGTGTGGTGGACGTGTGGTGGTGGACGTGTGGTGGACGTGTGGTGGTGGACGTGTGGTGGACGTGGACGTGTGGTGGACGTGTGGTGGACGGGTGGTGGTGGACGTGTGGTGGACGTGTGGTGGACGTGGACGTGTGGTGGTGGACGTGTGGTGGACGTGTGGTGGACGTGGGACGTGTGGTGGACGTGGACGGTGGTGGACGTGTGGTGGACGTGGACGTGTGGTGGACGTGTGGTGGACGTGTGGTGGTGGACGTGTGGTGGACGTGGTGGTGGACGTGGGACGTGTGGTGGTGGACGTGTGGTGGACGTGGTGGTGGACGTGGTGGTGGACGTGTGGTGGACGTGTGGTGGTGGACGTGTGGTGGACGTGTGGTGGACGTGGGACGTGTGGTGGACGTGGTGGTGGACGTGGGACGTGTGGTGGACGTGTGGTGGTGGACGTGTGGTGGACGTGGTGGTGGTGGGACGTGTGGTGGACGTGTGGTGGACGTGGACGTGTGGTGGACGTGTGGTGGACGTGGTGGTGGACGTGGGACGTGTGGTGGACGTGGTGGTGGTGGACGTGTGGTGGTGGACGTGGTGGTGGACGTGTGGTGGACGTGTGGTGGACGTGTGGTGGACGTGGACGTGTGGTGGACGTGTGGTGGACGTGTGGTGGTGGACGTGTGGTGGTGAACGTGTGGTGGACGTGTGGTGAACGTGTGGTGGACGGGGACGTGTGGTGGACGTGGACGTGTGGTGGACGTGTGGTGGTGGACGTGTGGTGGACGTGGACGTGTGGTGGACGTGTGGTGGTGGACGTGTGGTGGACGTGGACGTGTGGTGGTGGCCGTGTGGTGGACGTGTGGTGGTGAACGTGTGGTGGACGTGTGGTGGACGTGTGGTGGCCGAGGACGTGTGGTGGACGTGTGGAGGGCGTGTGGTGGACGTGTGGTGGGCGTGGACATGACGTGGACGTGTGGTGAACGTGTGGTGGTGGACGTGTGGTGGACGTGTGGTGGACGTGGGACGTGTGGTGGACGTGTGGTGGTGGACGTGTAGTGGTGGACGTGTGGTGGACGTGTGGTGGTGGACGTGTGGTGGACGTGGACGTGTGGTGGACGTGGTGGTGGACGTGTGGTGGACGTGGACGTGTGGTGGACGTGTGGTGGACGTGTGGTGGACATGTGGACGTGTGGTGGACGGGTGGTGGACGTGTGGTGGTGGACGTGTGGTGGACATGTGGACGTGTGGTGGACGTGTGGTGGACGTGTGGTGGACGTGTGGTGGACGTGGACGTGTGGTGGACGTGTGGTGGACGTGTGGTGGTGGACGTGTGGTGGACGTGGTGGTGGACGTGTGGTGGACGTGTGGACGTGTGGTGGACGTGTGGTGGTGGACGTGTGGTGGACGTGGGACGTGTGGTGGACGTGTGGTGGTGGACGTGTGGTGGACGTGGACGTGTGGTGGACGTGTGGTGGTGGACGTGTGGTGGACGTGCGGTGGTGGACGTGTGGTGGACGTGGACGTGTGGTGGACGTGGGACGTGTGGTGGTGGACGTGTGGTGGACGTGGACGTGTGGTGGACGTGGTGGTGGACGTGTGGTGGACGTGGTGGTGGACGTGTGGTGGTGGACGTGTGGTGGACGTGTGGTGGTGGACGTGTGGTGGTGGACGTGTGGTGGACGTGGTGGTGGACGTGTGGTGGACGTGGACGTGTGGTGGTGGACGTGTGGTGGACGTGCGGTGGTGGACGTGTGGTGGACGTGGGACGTGTGGTGGACGTGGGACGTGTGGTGGTGGACGTGTGGTGGACGTGGACGTGTGGTGGACGTGTGGTGGACGTGTGGTGGACGTGTGGTGGTGGACGTGTGGTGGACGTGTGGTGGTGGACGTGTGGTGGACGTGTGGTGGACGGGTGGTGGACATGTGGACGTGTGGTGGACGTGTGGTGGTGGACGTGGTGGTGGACGTGTGGTGGACGTGTGGTGGACGTGTGGTGGTGGACGTGGACGTGTGGTGGACGTGGACGTGTGGTGGTGGACGTGTGGTGGACGTGGACGTGTGGTGGACGTGTGGTGGACGTGTGGTGGACGTGTGGTGGTGGACGTGGACGTGTGGTGGACGTGTGGTGGACGTGGACGTGTGGTGGGCGTGTGGTGGTGGGACGTGTGGTGGACGTGGAGGTGTGGTGGTGGACGTGTGGTGGACGTGGGCGTGTGGTGGGACGTGTGGTGGACGTGTGGTGGGACGTGTGGTGGGACGTGGTGGTGGTGGACGTGGGCGTGTGGTGGGACGTGGTGGTGGACGTGGACGTGTGGTGGGCGTGTGGTGGTGGGCGTGTGGTGGACGTGGACGTGTGGTGGACGTGTGGTGGACGTGTGGTGGACGTGTGGTGGTGGACGTGGGACGTGTGGTGGACGTGTGGTGGACGTGGGACGTGTGGTGGACGTGTGGTGGTGGACGTGTGGTGGACGTGTAGTGGGACGTGTGGTGGTGGACGTGTGGTGGACGTGGGACGTGTGGTGGACGTGTGGTGGTGGACGTGTGGTGGACGTGTGGTGGTGGGCGTGTGGTGGACGTGTGGTGGACGTGTGGTGGACGTGTGGTGGACGTGTGGTGGTGGACATGTGGTGGACGTGTGGTGGTGGACGTGTGGTGGTGGACGTGGAGGTGTGGTGGACGTGTGGTGGACGTGTGGTGGTGGACGTGTGGTGGACGTGGAGGTGTGGTGGACGTGGAGGTGTGGTGGACGTGTGGTGGACGTGTGGTGGACGTGGTGGTGGACGTGGGACGTGTGGTGGACGTGTGGTGGTGGACGTGTGGTGGACGTGTGGTGGTGGACGTGTGGTGGACGTGTGGTGGTGGACGGGTGGTGGACATGTGGACGTGTGGTGGGCGTGTGGTGGGCGTGTGGTGGTGGACGTGGGCGTGTGGTGGGCGTGTGGTGGGCGTGGGCGTGTGGTGGGCGTGTGGTGGTGGGCGTGTGGTGGGCGTGTAGTGGGCGTGTGGTGGTGGGCGTGTGGTGGGCGTGGGCGTGTGGTGGGCGTGTGGTGGTGGGCGTGTGGTGGGCGTGTGGTGGTGGGCGTGTGGTGGGCGTGTGGTGGTGGCGGGTGGTGGACATGTGGCGTGTGGTGGGCGTGTGGTGAGCGTGTGGTGGTGGCGTGGGCGTGTGGTGGGCGTGTGGTGGCGTGGGCGTGTGGTGGGCGTGTGGTGGTGGCGTGTGGTGGGACGTGTAGTGGACGTGTGGTGGTGGCGTGTGGTGGACGTGGGCGTGTGGTGGACGTGTGGTGGTGGCGTGTGGTGGTGGACGTGGGCGTGTGGTGGGACGTGTGGTGGTGGGCGTGTGGTGGACGTGGTGGGCGTGTGGTGGGCGTGTGGTGGTGGACATGTGGTGGACGTGTGGTGGTGGGCGTGTGGTGGTGGACGTGGAGGTGTGGTGGACGTGTGGTGGACGTGTGGTGGTGGACGTGTGGTGGACGTGGAGGTGTGGTGGACGTGGAGGTGTGGTGGACGTGTGGTGGTGGACGTGTGGTGGACGTGTGGTGGACGTGTGGTGGTGGGCGTGTGGTGGACGTGTGGTGGTGGACGTGTGGTGGACGTGTGGTGGTGGACGGGTGGTGGACATGTGGACGTGTGGTGGACGTGTGGTGGACGTGTGGTGGTGGACGTGGACGTGTGGTGGACGTGTGGTGGACGTGGACGTGTGGTGGACGTGTGGTGGTGGACGTGTGGTGGACGTGTAGTGGACGTGTGGTGGTGGACGTGTGGTGGACGTGGGACGTGTGGTGGACGTGTGGTGGTGGACGTGTGGTGGACGTGTGGTGGTGGACGTGTGGTGGACGTGTGGTGGTGGACGGGTGGTGGACATGTGGACGTGTGGTGGACGTGTGGTGGGCGTGTGGTGGTGGGCGTGGGCGTGTGGTGGGCGTGTGGTGGGACGTGGGACGTGTGGTGGGCGTGTGGTGGTGGGCGTGTGGTGGGCGTGTAGTGGGCGTGTGGTGGTGGGCGTGTGGTGGACGTGGGCGTGTGGTGGGCGTGTGGTGGTGGAGGTGTGGTGGTGGACGTGGACGTGTGGTGGACGTGTGGTGGTGGACGTGTGGTGGACGTGTGGTGGACGTGTGGTGGACGTGTGGTGGTGGACATGTGGTGGACGTGTGGTGGTGGACGTGTGGTGGTGGACGTGGAGGTGTGGTGGACGTGTGGTGGACGTGTGGTGGTGGACGTGTGGTGGACGTGGAGGTGTGGTGGACGTGGAGGTGTGGTGGACGTGTGGTGGACGTGTGGTGGACGTGTGGTGGACGTGGACGTGTGGTGGACGTGTGGTGGTGGACGTGTGGTGGACGTGTGGTGGTGGACGTGTGGTGGACGTGGACGTGTGGTGGACGTGTGGTGGTGGACGTGTGGTGGACGTGTGGTGGACGTGGACGTGTGGTGGACGTGTGGTGGTGGACGGGTGGTGGACATGTGGACGTGTGGTGGACGTGTGGTGGACATGTGGACGGGTGGTGGACCCTAACCATGTGGTGACTGAATTCAGATCAAAGTCTGAGAGGAACAGGAGGAAAAAAGGAAATGAAAACACTTGATTTTCTGATCTGAGATCAATACATCCCACATCCTCCAGAGTTCTGATCAATTTGATGATGAACCATAAAAGATCAGAGATTCTTCCTCATAAACACACTTCCACACAGGTCCTTATCGATCCTGTATCAGCCCCGTATTGATCCTGTATCGATCCTGTATCAGCCCCGTATTGATCCTGTATTGATCCTGTATCAGTTCCGTATCGGTCACGTGACTTTAACAAATCGATGTGCGTTGACACGGGGTTTTGCGTCGGTGTCGCCGAACCGTCGCCACATTTTGCTCCCCTCAAAATGGCTGCCGCATTTGCCACGGCAACAGAACTCACCCCCCCCCCCCCGTGTGACCCCCGTATGTCTCCACAGCGCGGCCCCCCCATGCCCCTCCTCTTCCTGTACGTGGTGGACACCTGCATCGAGGACGAGGATCTCCAGGCTCTGAAGGAGTCTCTGCAGATGTCCCTCTCTCTGCTGCCCCCTGCTGCTCTGGTGGGACTCATCACCTTTGGGCGCATGGTCCAAGTCCACGAGCTCGGCTGTGAGGGCATCTCCAAGAGCTACGTGTTCAGAGGAACCAAGGACCTCAACGCCAAGCAGCTTCAGGTGAGGAGCACACCTCCACCTGCAGACCAGAACCTCCACCTGCAGACCAGAACCTCCACCTGCAGACCAGAACCTCCACCTGCAGACCAGAACCTCCACCTGCAGACCTGACCACAACCTCCAGACCTGACCACAACCTCCAGACCTGAACCTCCACCTCCAGACCTGAACCTCCACCTCCAGACCTGAACCTCCACCTCCAGACCTGACCCCAACCTCCAGACCTGAACCTCCACCTGCAGACCAGACCCTCCACCTCCAGACCAGAACCTCCACCTGCAGACCTGACCACAACCTCCAGACCTGAACCTCCACCTGCAGACCTGACCCCAACCTCCAGACCAGACCACAACCTCCAGACCTGAACCTCCACCTCCAGACCTGAACCTCCACCTGCAGACCAGAACCTCCACCTGCAGACCAGAACCTCCACCTGCAGACCAGAACCTCCACCTGCAGACCAGACCACAACCTCCAGACCTGAACCTCCACCTCCAGACCAGACCACAACCTCCAGACCAGAACCTCCACCTCCAGACCTGACCCCAACCTCCAGACCAGACCACAACCTCCAGACCTGAACCTCCACCTCCACACCTGACCCCAACCTCCAGACCAGACCACAACCTCCAGACCTGAACCTCCACCTCCAGACCAGAACCTCCACCTCCAGACCTGAACCTCCACCTCCAGACCTGACCCCAACCTCCAGACCTGAACCTCCACCTCCAGACCTGAACCTCCACCTCCAGACTTGGCCCCAACCTCCAGACCAGACCACAACCTCCAGACCTGAACCTCCACCTGCAGACCAGAACCTCCACCTGCAGACCAGAACCTCCACCTGCAGACCAGAACCTCCACCTGCAGACCAGAACCTCCACCTGCAGACCAGACCACAACCTCCAGACCTGAACCTCCACCTCCAGACCAGACCACAACCTCCAGACCTGAACCTCCACCTGCAGACCTGACCCCAACCTCCAGACCAGACCACAACCTCCAGACCTGAACCTCCACCTGCAGACCTGACCCCAACCTCCAGACCAGACCCCAACCTGCAGACCTGAACCTCCACCTCCAGACCAGACCACAACCTCCAGACCAGACCACAACCTCCAGACCAGAACCTCCACCTCCAGACCAGACCACAACCTCCAGACCTGAACCTCCACCTCCAGACCAGACCACAACCTCCAGACCAGACCCCAACCTCCAGACCTGAACCTCCACCTCCAGACCAGACCACAACCTCCAGACCTGAACCTCCACCTCCACACCTGACCCCAACCTCCAGACCAGACCACAACCTCCAGACCTGAACCTCCACCTCCAGACCTGAACCTCCACCTCCAGACCTGAACCTCCACCTCCAGACCTGACCCCAACCTCCACCTCCAGACCTGAACCTCCACCTCCAGACCTGAACCTCCACCTGGAGACCTGAACCTCCACCTCCAGACCTGAACCTCCACCTCCAGACCTGACCACAACCTCCACCTCCAGACCTGAACCTCCACCTCCAGACCTGAACCTCCACCTCCAGACCTGAACCTCCACCTCCAGACCTGACCCCAACCTCCAGACCTGAACCTCCACCTCCAGACCAGACCACAACCTCCAGACCAGACCACAACCTCCAGACCAGAACCTCCACCTCCAGACCAGACCACAACCTCCAGACCTGAACCTCCACCTCCAGACCAGACCACAACCTCCAGACCTGACCCCAACCTCCAGACCTGACCCCAACCTCCAGACCAGACCACAACCTCCAGACCAGACCCCAACCTCCAGACCTGAACCTCCACCTCCAGACCAGACCACAACCTCCAGACCTGAACCTCCACCTCCAGACCTGAACCTCCACCTCCAGACCTGAACCTCCACCTCCAGACCTGAACCTCCACCTCCAGACCTGACCACAACCTCCACCTCCAGACCTGAACCTCCACCTCCAGACCTGAACCTCCACCTGGAGACCTGAACCTCCACCTGCAGACCTGAACCTCCACCTCCAGACCTGACCACAACCTCCACCTCCAGACCTGAACCTCCACCTCCAGACCTGAACCTCCACCTCCAGACCTGAACCTCCACCTCCAGACCTGACCCCAACCTCCAGACCTGAACCTCCACCTCCAGACCAGACCACAACCTCCAGACCAGACCACAACCTCCAGACCTGACCCCAACCTCCAGACCTGACCACAACCTCCAGACCTGAACCTCCACCTGCAGACCTGACCCCAACCTCCAGACCAGACCACAACCTCCAGACCTGAACCTCCACCTCCAGACCTGAACCTCCACCTCCAGACCTGAACCCAACCTCCAGACCTGAACCTCCACCTCCAGACCAGAACCTCCAGACCAGACCACAACCTCCAGACCAGAACCTCCACCTCCAGACCAGACCACACCCTCCAGACCTGAACCTCCACCTCCAGACCTGAACCTCCACCTCCAGACTTGACCCCAACCTCCAGACCTGAACCTCCACCCCCAGACCTGACCCCAACCTCCACACCTGAACCTTCACCTCCAGACCTGACCCCAACCTCCAGACCTGAACCTCCACCTCCAGACCTGACCACAACCTCCACCTCCAGACCTGAACCTCCACCTCCAGACCTGAACCACAACCTCCAGATCTGAACCTCCACCTCCAGACCTGCACCTCCACCTCCAGACCTGACCCCAACCTCCAGACCTGAACCTTCACCTCCAGAACTGAACCTCCACCTTCAGACCTGAACCTCCACCTCCAGACCTGAACCTCCACCTCCAGACCTGACCACAACCTCCACCTCCAGACCTGAACCTCCACCTCCAGACCTGAACCTCCACCTGGAGACCTGAACCTCCACCTGGAGACCTGAACCTCCACCTCCAGACCTGAACCTCCACCTCCAGACCTGAACCTCCATGCACAGAAATGACCCGAACTCCAGACCCCAGTGTCTCATGTCCCTCATGTCCCTCATGTCCCTCATGTGTCTCTTGTGTTTCATGTCCCTCCTGTCCCTCATGTCCCTCCTGTCCCTCCTGTCCCTCATGTGTCTCTTGTGTTTCATGTCCCTCCTGTCCCTCATGTGTCTCTTGTGTTTCATGTCCCTCCTGTCCCTCCTGTCCCTCATGTGTCTCTTGTGTTTCATGTCCCTCCTGTCCCTCCTGTCCCTCATGTGTCTCTTGTGTTTCATGTCCCCCCTGTCCCTCATGTCCCTCATGTCTCTCATGTCCCTCATGTCCCTCATGTCCCTCATGTCCCTCCTGTCCTTCCTGTCCCTCATGTCCCTCATGTCCCTCATGTCCTTCCTGTCCCTCATGTCTCTCATGTGTCTCTTGTGTTTCATGTCCCTCATGTCCCTCCTGTCCCTCATGTCCCTCATGTGTCTCTTCAGGGATGAAAGAGTTCCGTTTTTTAGCGGATCTCCGCTTTTTTTTCCAGCTGTGGGGTAATTTTTTTTTTTTTTTTTTAAATATCTCCAAATTCGTTGACAAAGATTTTGGGTGTGTATATATATATATATATATATATATATATATATATAGTTGTGTTTAGGGTCGCCAACAGTCTCTTGAAAAACAGAATCGTCCCGTATTCTGAACAAAAGTACATGTCTCGTATTAAACTTTGTATTAAACTTGGGGCCGCGCGAGTCCGTGTCTGGAGCCGTGGACCGAGCGAGTGAGCGCAGCTCTTTCGTAACAGTCTGTACCATTGTGTGTTCACAGGTTAAACTTTATAAAACATCCTATACCTCATCCTACCTGCCCGTGCCTCACTTAACGCGTCGCTCCTTCGCTTTTTCACCTGCGCCTTTTAGCATAAGCTCCTCCTCGATGCCTCTGATTAGACGAAGTGCAAAGCAAAAACAAATCCAATATATATACTACTAGTACCTGTTAATAAAATGTGTTTTTTTTGTACTTTTATGTACAGTTTTACTGTATTGCTAACATATAGCATATAGAAATCCAAATTTCAGAAATTTAAAATTTTCCAGCGGGGGGGGGGACTTTCCGCTTTTTTCATGTTTGGCCACTTTCATCCCTGGTCTCTTGTGTTTCATGTCCCTCATGTCCCTCATGTCCCTCATGTCCCTCCTGTGTCTCTTGTGTTTCATGTCCCTCATGTGTCTCTTGTGTTTCATGTCCCTCATGTCCCTCATGTGTCTCTTGTGTTTCATGTCCCTCATGTCCCTCATGTGTCTCTTGTGTTTCATGTCCCTCATGTCCCTCATGTCCCTCATGTGTCTCTTGTGTTTCATGTCCCTCATGTGTCTCTTGTGTTTCATGTCCCTCATGTCCCTCATGTGTCTCTTGTGTTTCATGTCCCTCATGTCCCTCATGTGTCTCTTGTGTTTCATGTCCCTCATGTCCCTCATGTCCCTCATGTCCCTCATGTGTCTCTTGTGTTTCATGTCCCTCCTGTCCCTCATGTGTCTCTTGTGTTTCATGTCCCTCATGTCCCTCATGTCCCTCATGTCCCTCATGTGTCTCTTGTGTTTCATGTCCCTCCTGTCCCTCATGTCCCTCATGTCCCTCATGTGTCTCTTGTGTTTCATGTCTCTCATGTCCCTCCTGTCCCTCATGTGTCTCTTGTGTTTCATGTCCCTCATGTCCCTCATGTGTCTCTTGTGTTTCATGTCCCTCATGTCCCTCATGTGTCTCTTGTGTTTCATGTCCCTCCTGTCCCTCATGTCCCTCATGTCCCTCATGTGTCTCTTGTGTTTCATGTCCCTCCTGTCCCTCATGTGTCTCTTGTGTTTCATGTCCCTCATGTCCCTCATGTGTCTCTTGTGTTTCATGTCCCTCATGTGTCTCTTGTGTTTCATGTCCCTCATGTCCCTCATGTGTCTCTTGTGTTTCATGTCCCTCATGTCCCTCATGTGTCTCTTGTGTTTCATGTCCCTCCTGTCCCTCATGTGTCTCTTGTGTTTCATGTCCCTCCTGTCCCTCATGTGTCTCTTGTGTTTCATGTCCCTCATGTCCCTCATGTGTCTCTTGTGTTTCATGTCCCTCATGTCCCTCATGTGTCTCTTGTGTTTCATGTCCCTCATGTCCCTCATGTGTCTCTTGTGTTTCATGTCCCTCATGTCCCTCATGTGTCTCTTGTGTTTCATGTCCCTCATGTCCCTCATGTGTCTCTTGTGTTTCATGTCCCTCCTGTCCCTCATGTCCCTCCTGTCCCTCATGTCCCTCATGTCCCTCATGTGTCTCTTGTGTTTCATGTCCCTCCTGTCCCTCCTGTCCCTCATGTCCCTCATGTCCCTCATGTCCCTCCTGTCCCTCATGTGTCTCTTGTGTTTCATGTCCCTCCTGTCCCTCATGTCCCTCATGTCCCTCATGTCCCTCCTGTCCCTCATGTGTCTCTTGTGTTTCATGTCCCTCTTGTCCCTCATGTCCCTCCTGTCCCTCCTGTCCCTCATGTGTCTCTTGTGTCTCTTGTGTTTCATGTCCCTCCTGTCCCTCATGTCCCTCATGTCCCTCATGTGTCTCTTGTGTTTCATGTCCCTCATGTCCCTCATGTCCCTCCTGTCCCTCATGTCCCTCATGTCCCTCATGTCCCTCATGTGTCTCTTGTGTCTCTTGTGTCTCTTGTGTTTCATGTCCCTCTTGTCCCTCATGTCCCTCCTGTCCCTCCTGTCCCTCATGTCCCTCATGTCCCTCTTGTCCCTCATGTCCCTCTTGTCCCTCCTGTCCCTCATGTCCCTCTTGTCCCTCATGTCCCTCTTGTCCCTCATGTCCCTCTTGTCCCTCCTGTCCCTCATGTCCCTCTTGTCCCTCATGTCCCTCATGTCCCTCTTGTGTTTCATGTCCCTCATGTCCCTCCTGTCCCTCCTGTCCCTCATGTGTCTCTTGTGTTTCATGTCCCTCATGTCCCTCCTGTCCCTCATGTCCCTCCTGTCCCTCCTGTCCCTCATGTCCCTCATGTGTCTCTTGTGTTTCATGTCCCTCATGTCCCTCATGTCCCTCATGTCCCTCTTGTCCCTCATGTCCCTCTTGTGTTTCATGTCCCTCATGTCCCTCATGTCCCTCCTGTCCCTCATGTCCCTCCTGTCCCTCCTGTCCCTCATGTCCCTCATGTGTCTCTTGTGTTTCATGTCCCTCATGTCCCTCATGTCCCTCATGTCCCTCTTGTCCCTCATGTCCCTCTTGTGTTTCATGTCCCTCCTGTCCCTCCTGTCCCTCATGTCCCTCATGTGTCTCTTGTCTTTCAGGAGATGTTGGGTTTGACAAAACCTGCAGCTGCTCAGGGACGAGCTCCTCAGACTCAGCAGCCTCTGAGCAACAGGTAACAGCGCCACCTACAGGCACCTCCACACACACTCACACTCTCTCCTCCCCTTCTCCTCTTCTTCTCCTCCTCTCCTTCCTCTTCCTCCTCTTCCTCCTCTGTTCTCCTCTTCCTCCTCTTCCTCCTCCTCTCCTTCCTCTTCCTCCTCTTCCTCCTCTGTTCTCCTCTTCCTCCTCTTCCTCCTCTGTTCTCCTCCTCTCCCTCCTCTCTTCTCGTCCTCTTCCTCCTCTCTTCTCGTCCTCTTCCTCTTCTCCCTCCTCTCTTCTCCTCCTCTTCCTCCTTTCTTCTCCTCCTCTTCCTCCTCTCTCCTCCTCCACTTCCTCCTCTCTCCTCCTCCTCTCCCTCCTCTTCCTCCTCTCCCTCCTCTCCCTCCTCTCTTCTCCTCCTCTTTCTCTTCTTCCTCTTCTCCCTCCTCTCTTCTCCTCCTCTTTCTCTTCTTCCTCTTCTCCCTCCTCTTCCTCCTCTCTCCTCCTCCTCTCCCTCCTCTCTTCTCCTCCTCTCCCTCCTCTTTCTCCTCTCTCCCTCCTCTCTTCTCCTCCTCTTCCTCCTCTCTCCTCCTCTCTCCTCCTCCTCTCCCTCCTCTCTTCTCCTCCTCTTCCTCTTCTCCCTCCTCTCTTCTCCTCTTTCTCTTCTTCCTCTTCTCCCTCCTCTTCCTCCTCTCTCCTCCTCCTCTCCCTCCTCTCTTCTCCTCCTCTCCCTCCTCTTCCTCCTCTCTCCCTCCTCTCTTCTCCTCCTCTTCCTCCTCTCTCCTCCTCCTCTCCCTCCTCTCTCCTCCTCCTCTCCCTCCTCTCTTCTCCTCCTCTTCCTCTTCTCCCTCCTCTCTCCTCAGGTTCCTTCAGCCGGTGCAGAAGATTGACATGAACCTGACTGACCTGTTGGGGGAGCTGCAGCGTGACCCTTGGCCTGTGACCCAGGGGAAGAGGCCCCTGAGGAGTCTGGGAGTGGCCCTGTCCATCGCCGTGGGGCTGCTGGAGGTAACTACAACTCCCACAATGCAGCTGTACTACAGCCCCCACAATGCAGCTGTACTACAGCCCCCACAATGCACCTGTACTACAGCCCCCACAATGCACCTGTACTACAGCCCCCACAATGCATCTGTACTACAGCCCCCACAATGCACCTGTAGTACAACTCCCACAATGCACCTGTACTACAGCCCCCACAATGCACCTGTACTACAGCCCCCACAATGCACCTGTACTACAGCCCCCACAATGCATCTGTACTACAGCCCCCACAATGCACCTGTACTACAGCCTCCACAATGCACCTGTACTACAGCCCCCACAATGCACCTGTACTACAGCCCCCACAATGCACCTGTACTACAGCCCCCACAATGCATCTGTACTACAGCCCCCACAATGCACCTGTACTACAGCCCCCACAATGCAGCTGTACTACAGCCCCCACAATGCAGCTGTACTACAGCCCCCACAATGCACCTGTACTACAGCCCCCACAATGCACCTGTACTACTGCCCCCACAATGCACCTGTACTACAGCCCCCACAATGCATCTGTACTACAGCCCCCACAATGCACCTGTAGTACAACTCCCACAATGCACCTGTAGTACAACTCCCACAATGCACCTGTACTACAGCCCCCACAATGCACCTGTACTACAGCCCCCACAATGCACCTGTACTACTGCCCCCACAATGCACCTGTGCTACAGCCCCCACAATGCACCTGTACTACTGCCCCCACAATGCACCTGTACTACAGCCCCCACAATGCATCTGTACTACAGCCCCCACAATGCACCTGTACTACAGCCCCCACAATGCACCTGTACTACAGCCCCCACAATGCACCTGTACTACTGCCCCCACAATGCACCTGTACTACAGCCCCCACAATGCATCTGTACTACAGCCCCCACAAGGCACCTGTAGTACAACTCCCACAATGCACCTGTAGTACAGCTCCCAGAAGGCACCTGTACTACAGCCCCCGCAGAGCACCGGAACTACAGCCCCCACAATGCACCTGTACTACAGCCCGCACAATGCACCTGTACTACACCCCCCACAATGCATCTGTACTACACCCCCCACAATGCACCTGTACTACACCCCCCACAATGCACCTGTACTACAGCCCCCACAATGCACCTGTACTACAACTCCCACAATGCACCTGTACTACTGCCCCCACAATGCACCGGTACTACAGCCCCCACAATGCACCTGTACTACTGCCCCCACAATGCACCTGTACTACAGCCCCCACAATGCACCGGTACTACAGCCCCCACAATGCACCTGTACTACAGCCCCCACAATGCACCTGTACTACAGCCCCCACAATGCACCTGTACTACTGCCCCCACAATGCTCCTGTACTACTGCCCCCACAATGCACCTGTACTACTGCCCCCACAATGCACCTGTACTACAGCCCCCACAATGCACCTGTACTACAACTCCCACAATGCACCTGTAGTACAACTCCCACAATGCACCTGTACTACAGCCCCCACAATGCACCTGTAGTACAGCGGACAGATCTGTCATAAGCCCCTCCCCCTCGCTCACGGGCTTCGTGTCACCGCTCCGTGTCGCCCTCTAGTGCACGTTCCCGAACACGGGGGCCCGGATCATGACGTTCATGGGGGGCCCGGCCACGCAGGGGCCCGGGATGGTGGTCGGAGACGAACTCAAGACGCCCATAAGGTCCTGGCACGACATCGAGAAGGACGGCGCCAAGTTCCTCAAGAAGGCCACCAAGGTACGGGACCTGGACCAGGTCTGGACCAGGTCTAAACCAGGACTGGACCAGGTCTAAACCAGGACTGGACCAGGTCTGGACCAGGTCTGGACCAGGTCTGGACCAGGACTGGACCAGGTCTGGACCAGGACTGGACCAGGTCTGGACCAGGTCTAAACCAGGACTAGACCAGGTCTGGACCAGGACTAAACCAGGACTAGACCAGGACTAAACTAGAACTAAACCAGGACTAAACCAGGACTAAACTAGAACTAAACCAGGACTAAACCAGGATTAAACCAGGACTGGACCAGGACTAAACCTGGACTGGACCGGGACTGGACCAGGACTAAACTAGGACTAAACCAGGGCTGGACCAGGACTAGACCAGGACTGAACCAGGACTAAACTAGGACTAAACTAGGACTGGACCAGGACTGGACCAGGACTAAACCAGGACTAAACCAGGACTAAACTAGGACTAAACCGGGTCTGGACCGGGTCTAAACCAGGACTAAACCAGGACTGGACCAGGACTGGACCAGGACTGGACCAGGACTAAACTAGGACTAAACTAGGACTGGACCAGGACTGGACCAGGACTAAACCTGGACTAAACCAGGACTAAACTAGGACTAAACCGGGTCTGGACCAGGACTGGACCAGGACTGGACCAGGACTAAACTAGGACTAAACTAGGACTGGACCAGGACTGGACCAGGACTAAACCGGGTCTGGACCAGGACTGGACCAGGACTAAACCTGGACTAGACCAGGACTGGACCAGGACTAAACCGGGTCTGGACCAGAACTGGACCAGGACTAAACCAGGACTAAACCAGGACTGTACCAGGACTGTACCAGGTCTGGACTTTTGTCTGTGTAAAATGCTCTGACCTCTGACCTGCAGCATTACGAGGCGTTGGCGAGTCGAGCGGCGGCGAACGGACACATCATTGACATCTACGCCTGCGCCCTCGACCAGACCGGACTCCTGGAGATGAAGTGCTGCCCCAACCACACGGGGTCAGTGCAGACGCGCAAAGCAGACGCACAATGCAAACATACAACGCAGATGCACGACACAACGCAGACGCACAACGCAAACATACAACGCAGACGCACGACACAACGCAGACGCACAACGCAAACATACAACGGAGATGCACGACACAACGCAGACGCACAACGCAAACATACAACACAGATGCACGACACAACGCAAACGCACAACGCAAACATACAACACAGATGCACGACACAACGCAGACGCACAACGCAAACATACAACGGAGATGCACGACACAACGCAGACCCACAACGCAAACATACAACACAGATGCACAACGCAAACATACAACACAGATGCACGACACAACGCAGACGCACAACGCAAACATACAACACAGATGCACGACACAACGCAAACGCACAACGCAAACATACAACACAGATGCACGACACAACGCAGACGCACAACGCAAACATACAACACAGATGCACGACAACGCAGACGCACAACGCAAACATACAACACAGATGCACGACACAACGCAGACGCACAACGCAAACATACAACACAGATGCACGACACAACGCAGACGCACAACGCAAACATACAACGCAGATGCACGACACAACGCAGACGCACAACGCAAACATACAACGCAGATGCACGACACAACGCAAACGCACAACGCAAACATACAACCCAGATGCACGACACAACGCAGACGCACAACGCAAACATACAACGGAGATGCACGACACAACGCAGACCCACAACGCAAACATACAACACAGATGCACGACACAACGCAAACGCACAACGCAAACATACAACACAGATGCACGACACAACGCAGACGCACAACGCAAACATACAACACAGATGCACGACACAACGCAGACGCACAACGCAAACATACAACACAGATGCACGACAACGCAGACGCACAACGCAAACATACAACACAGATGCACGACACAACGCAAACGCACAACGCAAACATACAACGGAGATGCACGACACAACGCAGACGCACAACGCAAACATACAACGGAGATGCACGACACAACGCAGACCCACAACGCAAACATACAACACAGATGCACGACACAACGCAAACGCACAACGCAAACATACAACACAGATGCACGACACAACGCAGACGCACAACGCAAACATACAACACAGATGCACGACACAACGCAAACGCACAACGCAAACATACAACACAGATGCACGACACAACGCAAACATACAACGCAGATGCACGACACAACGCAAACGCACAACGCAAACATACAACGCAGATGCACGACACAACGCAAACGCACAACGCAAACATACAACGCAGATGCACGACACAACGCAAACGCACAACGCAAACATACAACACAGATGCACGACACAACGCAGACGCACAACGCAAACATACAACACAGATGCACGACACAACGCAAACGCACAACGCAAACATACAACACAGATGCACGACACAACGCAAACATACAACGCAGATGCACGACACAACGCAAACGCACAACGCAAACATACAACGCAGATGCACGACACAACGCAAACGCACAACGCAAACATACAACGGAGATGCACGACACAACGCAGACGCACAACGCAAACATACAACGGAGATGCACGACACAACGCAGACGCACAACGCAAACATACAACGGAGATGCACGACACAACGCAGACGCACAACGCAAACATACAACGGAGATGCACGACACAACGCAGACGCACAACGCAAACATACAACGGAGATGCACGACACAACGCAGACGCACAACGCAAACATACAACGGAGATGCACGACACAACGCAGACGCACAACGCAAACATACAACGCAGATGCACGACACAACGCAAACGCACAACGCAAACATACAACACAGATGCACGACACAACGCAGACGCACAACGCAAACATACAACGGAGATGCACGACACAACGCAGACGCACAACGCAAACATACAACGGAGATGCACGACACAACGCAGACGCACAACGCAAACATACAACCCAGATGCACGACACAACGCAGACGCACAACGCAAACATACAACGCAGATGCACGACAACGCAAACGCACAACGCAAACATACAACGGAGATGCACGACACAACGCAGACGCACAACGCAAACATACAACGAAGATGCACGACACAACGCACAACGCAAACATACAACGGAGATGCACGACACAACGCAGACGCACAACGCAAACATACAACGCAGATGCACGACACAACGCAAACGCACAACGCAAACATACAACACAGATGCACGACACAACGCAGACGCACAACGCAAACATACAACACAGACGCACAACGCAAACATACAACGCAGACGCACGACACAACGCAAACGCACAACGCAAACATACAACGCAGATGCACGACACAACGCAGACGCACAACGCAAACATACAACACAGACGCACAACGCAAACATACAACACAGACGCACGACACAACGCAGACGCACAACGCAAACATACAACACAGACGCACAACGCAAACATACAACACAGACGCACGACACAACGCAGACGCACAACGCAAACATACAACACAGACGCACAACGCAAACATACAACGCAGACGCACGACACAACGCAGACGCACAACGCAAACATACAACGAAGATGCACGACACAACGCAAACATACAACGGAGATGCACGACACAACGCAGATGCACAACGCAAACATACAACGCAGATGCACGACACAACGCAAACGCACAACGCAAACATACAACACAGATGCACGACACAACGCAGACGCACAACGCAAACATACAACACAGACGCACAACGCAAACATACAACACAGACGCACAACGCAAACATACAACGCAGACGCACGACACAACGCAGACGCACAACGCAAACATACAACGCAGACGCACGACACAACGCAGACGCACAATGCAAACATACAACGCAGACGCACGACAACGCAGACGCACAATGCAAACATACAACGCAGACGCACGACACAACGCAGACGCACAATGCCAACATACAACGCAGACGCACAACGCAAACATACAACACAGACGCACAACGCAAACATACAACGCAGGCGCACAACACAAACATACAACGCAGATGCACGACACAACGCAGACGCACAACGCAAACTTACAACGCAGACGTACGACACAACGCAGACGCACAACGCAAACATACAACGCAGACGCACGAGACAACGCAGACGCACAACGCAAACATACAACGCAGACGCACGACACAACGCAGACGCACAACGCAAACATACAACGCAGACGCACGACACAACACAGACGCACAACACAAACATACAACGCAGACGCACAACGCAAACATACAACGCAGGCGCACAACGCAAACATACAACGCAGGCGCACAACGCAAACACAGCGCAAACAACGCAAACATCACGATGTCTCGCTCACTCTTAGTGATGATGTCATCCATGTGTTATAGATTATTTGTTATATATTATATATGTTATAGATTATGTATATTACAGATTATATATGTTATATATTATATATGTTAGAGATTATATGTGTTACAGATTATATATGTTATATATTATATATGTTACAGATTATATATTTTATATATTATATATGTTATAAATTATATATGTTACAGATTATGTTATATATTATTTATGTTATAGATTATGTTACAGATTATTTATGTTACAGATTATATATCTTATATATTATACATGTTATAGATTATATATGTTACAGATTATATGTTATATATTATATATGTTATAGATTATGTTACAGATTATATATGTTACAAATTATTTATGTTACAGATTATATATGTTATAGATTATGTTGCAGATTATTTGTGTTATAGATTATTTATGTTACTGATTATTTATGTTACAGATTATATATGTTATAGATTATTTATGTTACAGATTATATATGTTATATATTATATATGTTACAGATTATATATGTTACAGATTATATATGTTACAGGTTATATGTTAGATTATTTGTTACAGATTATATATGTTATATATTATATATGTTATAGATTATGTTACAGATTATTTGTGTTATAGATTATTTATGTTATAGATTATTTGTTATAGATTATTTGTGTTATAGATTATTTATGTTATAGATTATTTGTTATAGATTATTTATGTTACAGATTATATATCTTATATATTATATATGTTATAAATTATATATGTTACAGATTATATATTTTATATATTATATATGTTATAAATTATATATGTTACAGATTATATATGTTATAGATTATTTATGTTACAGATTATATATGTTATAGATTATTTGTTATAGATTATTTGTTACAGATTATATATGTTATAGATTATTTATGTTACAGATTATATATGTTATAGATTATTTGTTATAGATTATTTATGTTACAGATTATATGTGTTATATATTATATATGTTACAGATTATATATCTTATATATTATATATGTTATAAATTATATATGTTACAGATTATATATGTTATATATTATATATGTTATAGATTATATATGTTACAGATTATATATGTTATAGATTATGTGTTACAGATTATTTGTGTTATAGATTATTTATGTTATAGATTATTTGTTATAGATTATATATGTTACAGATTATATATGTTATATATTATATATGTTACAGATTATATATGTTACAGATTATATATGTTACAGATTATGTGTTACAGATTATATATGTTATATATTATATATGTTACAGATTATTTATGTTACAGATTATATATGTTATAGATTATGTTGCAGATTATTTGTGTTATAGATTATTTATGTTACTGATTATTTATGTTACAGATTATATATGTTATAGATTATTTATGTTACAGATTATTTATGTTACAGATTATATATGTTACAGATATATATGTTACAGATTTTATATGTTACAGATTATATGTGCTACAGATTATATATGTTACAGATTATATATGTTATAGATTATATATGTTATATATTATATGTGTTACAGATTATATATGTTACAGATTATATGTTACAGATTATATATGTTACAGATTATATATGTTACAGATTATATATGTTACAGATTATATATGTTCTATATGTATATTTCAGGGGGTACATGGTCATGGCCGACTCCTTCAACACGTCTCTGTTCAAACAGACGTTTCAGCGAGTTTTCACCAAAGACCTCCAGGGAGGGTTCAAGATGGCGTTCGGCGCCACACTAGAGGTCAAGGTAACGCAACGACACACACACTGACACACACACACTGACACACACACACTGACACACACACACAGACACACACACACTGACACACACACTGACACACACAACACACACACACACAGCTCCATGTGTTTATCGTGAAACTCTTCGCAGACGTCTCGAGAGGTGAAAGTGTCCGGCGCCATCGGCCCCTGTGTGTCCCTCAACGCCAAAGGCCCCTGCGTCTCCGAGAACGTGAGTCTGACCTTTACAACAAACACACAACAAACACACAACAACAAACACACAACAACACAACAAACACACAACACAACAAACACACAACAACAACAAACAAACACTGCGTCTCCGAGAACGTGAGTCTGACCTTTACAACAAACACACAACAAACACACAACAACAAACACACAACAACACAACAAACACACAACACAACAACAACACAACAAACACACAACAACAACAAACAAACACTGCGTCTCCGAGAACGTGAGTCTGACCTTTACAACAAACACACAACAAACACACAACAACACAACAAACACACAACACAACAACAACACAACAACAACACAACAAACACACAACAAACACACAACACAACAACAACACAACAAACACACAACAACACAACAACAAACACACAACAACACAACAAACACACAACAACACAACAACAACACAACAAACACACAACAACACAACAAACACACAACAACACAACAACAAACACACAACAACACAACAAACACACAACAACAAACACACAACAACACAACAAACACACCACAACACAACAAACACACAACACAACAACAACACAACAAACACACAACAACACAACAAACACACAACAACACAACAAACACACAACAACACAACAACACAACAAACATACATAACAACACAACAAACACACAACAACACAACAAACACACAACAACATAACAAACACAACAACACAACAAACACACAACAACAACAAACACACCACAACACAACAAACACACAACACAACAACAACACAACAAACACACAACAACACAACAAACACACAACAACACAACAAACACACCACAACACAACAAACACACAACACAACAACAACACAACAAACACACAACAACACAACAAACACACAACAACACAACAAACACAACAACACAACAAACACACACAACAACACAACAAACACACAACAACACAACAAACACACAACAACACAACAAACACAACAACACAACAAACACACAACACAACAAACACACAACAACACAACAAACACACCACAACACAACAAACACACAACAACACAACAAACACAACAAATACACAACAACACAACAAACACACAACAACACAACAAACACACAACAACACAACAAACACACAACAACACAACAAACACACACAACAACACAACAAACACACAACAACACAACAAACACACAACAACACAACAAACACACAACAACACAACAACACAACAACACAACAAACACACAACAACACAACAAACACACAACAAACACACAACAACAACACAACAACACAACAAACACACAACAACACAACAAACACACAACAACAACACACACATTACACACACTCAGCAGGGCCTGGAGGTCAGAAATGTGATGTTGAGGGGATCAGGATCCTGCCAAAGCGACTCCTCCTGCACCTGATGCCCTGAAACTCCATCCGAAGGGGTGAGATACTCCTGAGGGCAGAGGGGTGAGGTACTCCTGAGGGCAGAGGGGTGAGGTGCTCCTGAGGGCAGAGGGGTGAGGTGCTCCTGAGGGCAGAGGGGTGAGGTGCTCCTGAGGGCAGAGGGGTGAGGTGCTCCTGAGGGCAGAGGGGTGAGGTGCTCCTGAGGGCAGAGGGGTGAGGTGCTCCTGAGGGCAGAGGGGTGAGGTGCTCCTGAGGGCAGAGGGATGAGGTGCTCCTCAGG
>JAVJIX010000322.1:355000-412500 GCA_036785185.1 Paratrypauchen microcephalus
CAGGGTGTTTATTTCCTCAGTGACGTCATCAGTTCACTAAAACAGGACACATCAGAGCTCCGTTTATTTCAACTTTTATTTGAGAAACGTCTGCTGCCCCCGTCTGCTGCCCCCGTCTGCTGCCCCCGTCTGCTGCCCCCGTCTGCTGCCCCCGTCTGCTGCCCCCGTCTGCTGCCCCCGTCTCGGTAAAGCCGTGTTGGCGAATCATGAGGCGGCGTTCACAGCTCCAGGAAGTGACGTCCCAGTCGTAGAGATCTGATTGGCCGTGTCGGGAGGAGGGGCGGGGTTTGGGCGTGACATCAGCTGAAGGAGGCGGGACATGATGCAGCGTGCCGCCGCCCGATACTGACTGAAACACACAACACAACTGTGTCAGATGCCCTCCCCGTGTATCAGATGCCCTCCCATGGCGTGCAGGGGCGGGGCTTACGGTTGGGTGAGGCAGGTGACTCCGGGGGTCACGGCGCAGCTGCTCAGCACCAGGAGCGTGGACCCCTGAGAGACCCAGACCGGGACCAGGTCCAGACTCAGACCTTCATAAAGACTCACAGAGAGAAACGGAGTCCAGGTGAGGAGCAGCACACCTGAGAGACCAAGAGGAGAGTTAGACCTGGTTTAGACCTGGTTTAGTCCTGGTTTAGACCCGGTTTAGACCTGGTTTAGACCTGGTTTAGACCTGGTTTAGACCTGGTTTAGACCCGGTTTAGACCCGGTTTAGACCTGGTTTAGACCTGGTTTAGACCTGGTTTAGACCCGGTTTAGACCCGGTTTAGACCCGGTTTAGACCTGGTTTAGACCTGGTTTAGACCCGGTTTAGACCTGGTTTAGACCTGGTTTAGACCCGGTTTAGACCTGGTTTAGACCTGGTTTAGACCCGGTTTAGACCTGGTTTAGATCTGGTTTAGACCTGGTTTAGACCTGGTTTAGTCCTGGTTTAGACCTGGTTTAGACCTGGTTTAGACCCGGTTTAGTCCTGGTTTAGACCCGGTTTAGACCCGGTTTAGACCTGGTTTAGACCCGGTTTAGACCTGGTTTAGTCCTGGTTTAGACCTGGTTTAGACCTGGTTTAGACCTTGTTTAGACCTGGTTTAGACCCGGTTTAGACCCGGTTTAGACCCGGTTTAGACCCGGTTTAGACCCGGGTTAGACCCGGGTTAGACCCGGTTTAGACCTGGTTTAGACCTGGTTTAGACCCGGTTTAGACCCGGTTTAGACCCGGGTTAGACCCGGTTTAGACCTGGTTTAGACCTGGTTTAGACCTGGTTTAGACCCGGGTTAGACCTGGGTTAGACCTGGTTTAGACCCGGTTTAGACCCGGTTTAGACCCGGTTTAGACCCGGTTTAGACCCGGGTTAGACCCGGTTTAGACCCGGTTTAGACCCGGTTTAGTCCTGGTTTAGACCCGGGTTAGACCCGGTTTAGACCCGGTTTAGACCCGGTTTAGACCTGGTTTAGACCTGGTTTAGACCCGGGTTAGACCCGGTTTAGTCCTGGTTTAGACCCGGGTTAGACCCGGTTTAGACCCGGGTTAGACCTGGTTTAGACCTGGGTTAGACCTGGTTTAGACCCGGTTTAGACCTGGGTTAGACCTGGTTTAGACCCGGTTTAGACCCGGTTTAGACCCGGTTTAGTCCTGGTTTAGACCCGGGTTAGACCCGGTTTAGACCCGGGTTAGACCTGGTTTAGACCCGGTTTAGACCCGGGTTAGACCCGGTTTAGACCCGGGTTAGACCTGGGTTAGACCTGGTTTAGACCTGGGTTAGACCTGGTTTAGACCCGGTTTAGACCTGGGTTAGACCTGGTTTAGACCCGGTTTAGACCCGGGTTAGACCCGGTTTAGTCCTGGTTTAGACCCGGGTTAGACCCGGTTTAGACCCGGGTTAGACCTGGTTTAGACCCGGTTTAGACCCGGGTTAGACCCGGTTTAGACCCGGGTTAGACCTGGGTTAGACCTGGTTTAGACCCGGTTTAGACCCGGTTTAGACCCGGGTTAGACCCGGTTTAGACCCGGTTTAGACCCGGTTTAGTCCTGGTTTAGACCCGGGTTAGACCCGGTTTAGACCCGGTTTAGTCCTGGTTTAGACCTGGTTTAGACCTGGTTTAGACCCGGTTTAGACCTGGTTTAGACCTGGTTTAGACCCGGGTTAGACCCGGTTTAGACCTGGTTTAGACCTGGTTTAGACCCGGGTTAGACCCGGTTTAGACCTGGTTTAGACCTGGTTTAGACCCGGGTTAGACCCGGTTTAGACCTGGTTTAGACCTGGTTTAGTAACATCCAGCGCGTCAGCCAAGCGACTACCCGCGGTCAGGACACCTCAGTAGCTCTGTGTTAGACAGAACTCCTTTAACATTAGTCAAAAAACCTCGCTACTGTTGGATTAACATTGGATTACTGTTCGCACGTCGGAGTCTTCTGCGCTTGTGGAATTAGGAGCATGAAGAGCTGTTCGTGGTGGATTATTGTTTGAATTCGTGGGCTACTGGCAAGGAGTTTCGTTTGATGGGGAAAACCATACTTCTACGCATACAACGATCAGCTGATGACTGCAAGGCGCCCAACGCATCAGAAGAGGTATTGGTAGCACTACAATATTTAATGGCCATTTAGATCTTTTATTTGTGTGCACACAGTACCCGGGTACAAACACAACACAAACACAACATATTAAATGCCAGCGGATATTTGACTGTGGAAATCGTGTGACTTTGCGTTGCGTCGTTGACTTTTACATCACTCAAGTTTCATTGAACTGTCGTAGGATCCCGTTTGTTTACAATGGACTCACGTAAGCTTACAAATACTAGTAAACCTAGTAGTGTTGTAAGTGGCGTCGATCAGCAAAGCAAGCGTGCAACGGCGCTTGCTGATAAACTTTTGGCTTTACAGACGGACAGAAAGGTAAAATTGGACAATGCTAGTGCTGTTAGAAAATCGATGTATAATTTAAAACATGATATTCCGCAGTTGCAAAATGCCCTGAAAAGTTTGGTGAAAAATTGTAATGATGCAAAACGTATTCATGAGTCTTTGTTACATTTGTTACCTGTTGATGAAAAGGAAAGGCATGATGTTTGGTTTAAGGCAAAAATGATTTCAAATAATGATGTTATTGGTGAAACTAAGGTTTTTCTGAGTATGGGTTCTGAAAATGGTCATGTTGATGTCCCTGTGAATGCCAATGTTCATATTAAAGCTGCACATGGGAATGTTGATTGTGGGTCTGTTATTAACCCAAATGATAGTGTGTCAAATGTGGGCAGCAAAAGGTCACACAAAAGTGGTAGCAGTGGTCGATCAAGCAGAAGCATTGATTGCTCGTCAAGCTGCTTTAAAGGAGAAACATGCCCTTGAGGAGCAGGAGCAGCAGCTGAGGAGGAAAAGGGAGCAGCTTGACCTGGACGCAGAGTTGGCTGCATCAGCAGCTAAATTAGCTGTGCTGAAAACCTCAGACAAAAGGAGTCACTCAGCAGCACCCTCAGATGGCATGAACTCCTACCTGCATGAGGAAAAAAGGAGACTGGCAACTCTTAATCCAAATGCAATGGAATTTCAGCCTGGTTTACCACAACAGTTGCAACATATGCCCACCAAAGGACCACTACCACCTAGCAATATTCTGTCAACAGAGGTGTGCAAGAAGCAAACTGAGCAATGGTGCAACAATGTTTTAAATCAGCCACACAGTATCACACAGCAAGAAGATGGAATTGGAGCACATCAACAACATGTAACGGCTGCACAACTAGGAACCAATAGGACATCTAACACAACACACTCTCCAGACCTGCTGGAAATAATGCAAAGGCAAAATGACATCACAGCTGCTCTAGTGCATGAACAACGCATCTCATCTTTACCATCAAGAGAGATACCTATATTTGATGGAGAACCTCTCCAGTTTCGACCATTCATGAAGGCCTTCGAACAAGGTGTGGAGAGCAAGGCTGGAAAAGGAGACTGCCTTTACTACTTAGAGCAGTTCACCAGAGGTCAACCCCAGGAATTGGTGCGCAGCTGTCAGCATATGATGCCTGAGCGTGGCTATATAGTGGCAAAGGGCCTCCTCACTGAGCACTTTGGAAACCCATACAAGTTGGCAACTGCTTACATGAATAAAGCATTGGCCTGGCAAGCTGTTAAAGCAGAGGATGTAAAGTCATTGCAAGCCTATTCGTTGTTCTTACGTGGCTGCTGTAATGCTATGCAGGAACTGAGCTATGTGCAGGAGCTGGACATGCCAGTAAACATGAGGACCATTCTCTCAAAGCTGCCATTTAAACTGAGAGAGCAGTGGCGTACTACAGCTCATGACATCATGGAGAGGACACGTGACAGAGCGCACATTTTTGACCTGGTGCAGTTCATGGAACGGCGTGTCAAAATTCTGTCTGACCCCTTGTTTGGTGATATACAGGATCCACCCTCTGCCACATCCATGACAAGGCCTACGTCAAAGTTCAAGCCGCAGTCAAGGGCCAACATACAAGGAAACATTGTTGCAGCTGTGACATCAAAGGATATGTCTGAGGGCAGTATGGAACGGCCTCAAGATGTGGAGGAAGTGAAATGCCTGTGCTGTGATCGTCGCCATCTTGTGGAGGAATGCAAGCTGTTCAGAGGCAAGAAACACAAGGACAAAATTCTCCTCTTGAGGCAAAAAGGAGTGTGTTTTGCATGTTTACGCACCGGACACATGAGCAAGGACTGTGAACAACGCTTGACATGTAAAGCATGTGGAAAGACCCATCCAACTGTGCTTCATATTAATCAGCAGCATACCCCTGGACAGTTAAAAGATTCTGCTGACAAGCAGCAGTCATCCAGTGAAACATGTGGGCATACAGGGGCCGGTAGGGACCAATGTGTGTTGTCTATTCTGCCAGTGAAGCTGAAGTCTGCCAAGGGAAGCCGCATTATAACAACATATGCCTTCTTGGACCCTGGCAGCTCAGCTACATTCTGTTCAGAACACCTAATGCAGAAGCTCAATGTCACAGGCAGAAAAACCAGCTTTCTGTTGAGGACAATGGGGCAAGAGAAAGTTGTTCCAGCATTCACCTTGTCTGGTCTAGAGGTGTCTGGGGTGGACATGAACACCTTCTATCCCCTGCCTGAAGTCTTCACACAGAAAGAAATTCCAGTCACTGTGGAGAACATGATCACTTCTGAGGATTTGGCTAAGTGGCCCTACCTGTCAAAGGTGCGCATCCCAAATGTGAAGGCTAATGTTGATTTGTTGATAGGCACCAACGCACCCAGGGTATTAGAGCCCTGGGAGGTCATCAACAGCTGTGACAATGGGCCCTATGCCATCAAGACTGTGCTGGGATGGGTGGTCAATGGCCCACTGAGTGGAAGCAGTGACATGCCAGTATCCTCCGCCACAGTGAATCGCATCTCACTTCAAACATTGGAACAAATGCTGGTTAGTCAATACAACCACGACTTCAGTGAAAGGGGTCAGGAGGAAAAGGAAATGTCCAGAGATGACCTCAAGTTTATGGAGACCATGGAGCAATCAGTAAAGCTGCAGGACGGAAAGTATAGCCTGAAGTTGCCTCTAAAGAGGAAGGAGATTTTTTTGCCCAACAACATCGTCGTGGCGAAGCAGAGAATGGAGGGCTTGAGGAGAAAGTTCTTTCATAGGCCAAGCTTGCATAAGGAGTATGCTGAGTATGTGAATGGCCTTATCAGTAACGCCTATGCAGAACCTGTGCCACTGCAGGAGCTTCCAGGTGAGCCTGGCAAAGTGTGGTTTATCCCTCATCACCCAGTCTACCACCCAAGGAAAGGCACCCTTCGTGTTGTGTTTGATTGTGGTGCCACATACCAAGGGGCATGCTTAAATAAAGATCTGCTTCAGGGGCCTAACCTCACAAGCTCGCTGCTTGGAGTCTTGTTGCGCTTCAGAGAGGAACCTGTGGCGTTCATGGGCGACATACAGGCTATGTTCCACCAAGTGAAGGTCGCAGAAGAAGACAGAGATTTTCTCCGGTTTCTGTGGTGGCCCAGTGGAGACATAAGTCAGGAGCTGAGGCAATATAGGATGACTGTGCACTTGTTCGGCGCAGTATCCTCACCAAGTTGTGCTAGCTACGCACTTAGGAAAAATGCAGACGACCACCACTCCGAGTTTTCTGCCGCTGTATGTCAGTCTGTCAAAGAAAGTTTTTATGTTGACGACTACCTCAAGAGTTCTGCCACAGACGCAGAGGCCATTCAGACAATCAAGGAACTAACTGCACTGTGTCAGAAGGGAGGCTTCACCCTGGAGAAGTTCGTCAGCAACAGTCGTAGTGTCTTGCAGGCCATTGCAGCAGAACGAAGGGCAAAAGATCTAAAGGAGCTGGATCTTGACCGGGACAAGTTGCCAGTAGAGAGAGCCCTAGGTCTGCTGTGGTGCGTAGAAACTGACTCATTCCGGTTCAAGATCGAGATGAAGCAACAGGCACGTACCAGACGTGGCATGTTGTCCACCATCAGCTCAGTGTATGACCCTTTGGGTTTCCTGGGCCCAGTCATTCTGCCTGCAAGGATGATGCTGCAGGAGCTATGTAGGAGAAGATGTGGATGGGATGATTCTTTGCCTCCTGACATCTTATGTCAGTGGAGCTCATGGCTGGAGGACTTGGACCTGCTCAACACCTTTGAAATACCCCGGTGTGTCAAACCAGCAAAGTATGGCAAGGTTACTCGAGCCCAACTACATCACTTTGCCGATGCCAGCGAGGCTGGGTATGGGACTGTGACATACATAAGGATGTTGAATGAACAAAGTCAAGTGCAGGTCTCCTTTCTCCTTGGCAAGGCCAGAGTTACACCACTGAAAGCAGTAACTATTCCCCGGCTTGAACTGACTGCAGCAGTTCTGGCTGTGCGGATAGACTCAATGCTGAAGGAGGAACTGAAATGGACATTTGAGGATTCTGTCTTCTGGACCGACAGTACTTCAGTCCTCAAATACATCAGAAATGAGGATAGAAGATTTCATACGTTCGTGGCTAATAGGATCTCAACCATCAGAGAATCCTCAGACCCAGGGCAATGGAGGCATGTCTCATCCAAAGACAATCCAGCTGATAACGCATCAAGGGGATTGAACGTTGCAGGCTTCCTGAAGACCAATCGGTGGTGGGAAGGGCCAGCATTTCTTTGGAGACATGAGGAGGACTGGCCTAACAATGCCTTTGATGTTTCTATGAGTGCTGATGACCAAGAGGTGAAGAGAGAAGCAGCCACAAATGCAATCAATGTATGTGATGCTGTTACACCTACTGACCAGCTTATGACCTATTTCTCTGACTGGACAAGGCTCAAGAGGGCAGCTGCTTGGTTTCTCCGTTGGAAGGCCATTCTGTTGGAGAAGGCTCGCTGGAGAAAACGGCTGAAGGAGCCTGTGACAATCCAGTCAAGTGCAACATGTGGTCGAAGTTTCACTGCAACACCTAGAAGTAACATCCTGACAGTGGATGATCTGCTGGAGGCAGAGACTGCAGTTATCCGCTATTGCCAAAAGCAGCAGTTCAAGAAGGAGATTGCTGCACTGTCCTCTACAAAGGCAGCAGTGAGTCACCACAGTTCCATATACAGGCTTGACCCAGTCTTGGTCGATGGACTGTTGAGAGTTGGAGGGAGGCTGAGCAGAGGAGCGATGCCTGAAGATTCTAAGCACCCCATTATCCTCTGCAAGGAGCAACACGTTGCAGCACTCGTCCTCAAACATGTTCATCAGAGTCTGGGCCATGCTGGTCGTGCACACACCTTGTCATCGGTGAGGAAGAAGTTCTGGATCACCAAAGCAAACGCAGCTGTCAGGAAAGTGATTACTGAATGCAGCTTCTGTAGACGCTATAATGGACGTCTTCTGGAACAAAGGATGGCTGACCTTCCAGAGGTGCGGATTCAACCAGACTTACCCCCCTTTACCAACACAGGGGTAGACTACTTCGGTCCCATAGAAGTCAGGAAGGGAAGAGGGACCTGCAAGCGGTATGGAGCCATATTTACGTGCCTAGCCAGCAGAGCAGTTCATCTGGAGGTGGCAGCTTCCCTGGAGACGGATGCCTGCATCAACGCTCTGAGGCGTTTTATAAGCAGAAGAGGGCAAGTGACCCACCTTGTTTCGGATAATGGTACAAACTTTATTGGGGCAGACAGGGAGCTGAGAGAAGCTGTAGCCGCGCTCAACCATCAGCGAATTGAAGGAGTCCTCTCACAAGCTGGAATACGCTGGAGTTTTAACCCACCAGCAGGCTCACATCATGGTGGTGTCTGGGAGAGGATGATCCGCATGGTGAGAAGGGTCCTAAGTGCAGTGCTACGTCAGCAGGCACTGGATGATGATGCTCTACATACAATCCTCTGCGAGGCGGAAGCCATTCTGAACGACAGACCACTTACCAAGCTCTCTGATGACCCAACCGATCTGGAACCACTTACGCCCAACCACCTGCTCTTGCTCAAGGGTAAACCCACTATGCCACCAGGAGTCTTTGAGCCGCATGATCTGTATGTCAGACGAAGATGGAGACAAGTGCAATACATTGCGGATTTGTTTTGGAAGAGATGGGTACGCGAGTATTTGCCTTTGCTCCAAGAACGACAAAAATGGCATGAGAAGAAGAGGAATTTGAAAGTTGGAGACATTGTTGTCATTATGGATGCCTCTGCCCCTCGAGGATCTTGGCCTCTTGCGAGGGTGCTAGAGGTGTTTCCTGATAGGCAAGGCCTGGTACGCTCTGTCAAATTGCAAACAAAATCCAATATTATTGAAAGACCTGTGACCAAACTTTGCTTAGTACATGGGGTATGATAAGGAATGTGTCATTGTACTTTTCACCTGGTGTTGTGCTTCATTTTGGTTCCTTTTTGTTTTCATTTTTTTGTAAATTGTTGTGTCTGCCCGCCATCAACAATTAGGGGCCGGTGTGTAGGAGCCAAAATGTATGTTTTGTTTTTGGGTGCAATTCATTTTTATTTCCCCTAGATGGCGCATGGTTACAAATCTATGCAGGTATTTAGGTAGGTCGTGTGTGTCTGCTTGTCAGGTGTCTGACCCGGAAGGGCAAAGGTTTTTTGACCGCTAACTGCTAAGCTAATGCTCGATGTTTGTAGATGTTTGCCGTGATTAGTTTTGGCCTACCTGTATTTTCTGGACTCGTTGTGCAATAAATGGATAACCTTGATTCACAAAGAAAACCGTCTGCAGGCTATGTTTCATAGAACACCGTAAGAACATTCACATTCATCAAGCTACTATGTAAGTAACATCCAGCGCGTCAGCCAAGCGACTACCCGCGGTCAGGACACCTCAGTAGCTCTGTGTTAGACAGAACTCCTTTAACACCCGGGTTAGACCCGGTTTAGACCTGGTTTAGTCCTGGTTTAGTCCTGGTTTAGACCCGGTTTAGACCTGGTTTAGACCTGGTTTAGTCCTGGTTTAGACCTGGTTTAGACCTGGTTTAGACCCGGTTTAGACCTGGTTTAGACTTGGTTTAGACCTGGTTTAGTCCTGGTTTAGTCCTGGTTTAGACCTGGTTTAGACCTGGTTTAGTCCTGGTTTAGACCTGGTTTAGACCCGGGTGTGTTAAAGGGAAATATGTGATTAATAAAAATATCAGAAGAATATTTTTAGAGTGCACCTGTCCTCTCCTGTCCTCTCCTGTCTCACCTGTCCTCTCCTGTCCTCTCCTGTCCTCTCCTGTCTCTCCTGTCCTCTCCTGTCTCACCTGTCCTCTCCTGTCTCACCTGTCCTCTCCTGTCCTCTCCTGTCCTCTCCTGTCTCACCTGTCTCTCCTGTCCTCTCCTCTCCTGTCTCTCCTGTCTCTCCTGTCTCTCCTGTCCTCTCCTGTCTCACCTGTCCTCTCCTGTCCTCTCCTGTCTCACCTGTCCTCTCCTGTCCTCTCCTGTCCTCTCCTGTCCTCTCCTGTCTCTCCTGTCTCTCCTGTCCTCTCCTCTCCTCTCCTCTCCTCTCCTCTCCTGTCTCTCCTGTCCTCTCCTGTCTCACCTGTCCTCTCCTGTCTCTCCTGTCCTCTCCTGTCCTCTCCTGTCTCTCCTGTCTCTCCTGTCCTCTCCTCTCCTCTCCTGTCTCTCCTGTCTCTCCTGTCCTCTCCTGTCTCTCCTGTCTCTCCTGTCCTGCCCTGTCCTGTCCCCTCACGTCTCTCCTGTCTCTCCTGCCCTCTCCTGTCCGCTCCTGTCTCGCCTGTCTCCCCTGTCCCTCCTGTCTCTCCTGTCCTCTCCTGTCTCTCCTGTCCTCTCCTGTCCTCTCGTGTCTCTCGTGTCTCTCCTGTCCTCTCCTGTCTCTCCTGTCTCTCCTGTCTCTCGTGTCTCTCGTGTCTCTCCTGTCTCTCCTGTCTCTCGTGTCCTCTCCTGTCCTCTCCTGTCTCTCCTGTCCTCTCGTGTCTCTCGTGTCTCTCCTGTCCTCTCCTGTCTCTCCTGTCCTCTCGTGTCTCTCGTGTCTCTCCTGTCCTCTCCTGTCCTCTCCTGTCTCTCCTGTCCTCTCCTGTCTCTCCTGTCCTCTCGTGTCTCTCGTGTCTCTCCTGTCCTCTCCTGTCTCTCCTGTCCTCTCGTGTCTCTCCTGTCCTCTCCCTGTCTCTCCTGTCTCTCCTGTCTCTCCTGTCCTCTCCTGTCTCTCTCTGTCTCTCCTGTCCTCTCCCTGTCCTCTCCTGTCCTCTCCTGTCTCTCCGTGTCTCTCGTGTCTCTCCTGTCTCTCCTGTCCTCTCCTGTCCTCTCCTGTCCTCTCCTGTCCTCTCCTGTCTCTCCTGTCCTCTCCTGTCCTCTCGTGTCTCTCGTGTCTCTCCTGTCCTCTCCTGTCTCTCCTGTCCTCTCGTGTCTCTCCTGTCCTCTCCTGTCTCTCCTGTCCTCTCGTGTCTCTCGTGTCTCTCGTGTCTCTCCTGTCCTCTCGTGTCTCTCCTGTCTCTCGTGTCTCTCGTGTCTCTCGTGTCTCTCGTGTCTCTCCTGTCTCTCCTGTCCTCTCGTGTCTCTCGTGTCTCTCCTGTCTCTCCTGTCCTCTCCTGTCCTCTCCTGTCTCTCCTGTCCTCTCCTGTCCTCTCCTGTCCTCTCCTGTCTCTCGTGTCTCTCGTGTCTCTCCTGTCCTCTGTCTCTCCTCTCCTCTCGTGTCTCTCCTGTCCTCTCCTGTCTCTCGTGTCTCTCCTGTCCTCTCGTGTCCTCTCGTGTCTCTCGTGTCTCTCCTGTCTCTCGTGTCTCTCCTGTCCTCTCGTGTCTCTCGTGTCTCTCCTGTCCTCTCGTGTCTCTCCTGTCCTCTCCTGTCTCTCCTGTCCTCTCCTGTCTCTCCTGTCTCTCCTGTCCTCTCGTGTCTCTCCTGTCTCTCCTGTCCTCTCCTGTCCTCTCGTGTCTCTCCTGTCCTCTCCTGTCCTCTCCTGTCTCTCGTGTCTCTCGTGTCTCTCGTGTCTCTCCTGTCCTCTCGTGTCTCTCCTGTCCTCTCGTGTCTCTCCTGTCTCTCGTGTCTCTCGTGTCTCTCCTGTCTCTCCTGTCTCTCCTGTCTCTCGTGTCTCTCCTGTCCTCTCGTGTCTCTCCTGTCCTCTCCTGTCCTCTCGTGTCTCTCCTGTCCTCTCGTGTCTCTCGTGTCTCTCGTGTCTCTCCTGTCCTCTCGTGTCTCTCGTGTCTCTCGTGTCTCTCCTGTCCTCTCGTGTCTCTCGTGTCTCTCCTGTCTCTCGTGTCTCTCCTGTCCTCTCGTGTCTCTCGTGTCTCTCCTGTCTCTCGTGTCTCTCGTGTCTCTCCTGTCCTCTCGTGTCTCTCCTGTCTCTCGTGTCTCTCGTGTCTCTCCTGTCCTCTCGTGTCTCTCCTGT
Source organism: Paratrypauchen microcephalus (assembly GCA_036785185.1). Taxonomy (NCBI): domain Eukaryota; kingdom Metazoa; phylum Chordata; class Actinopteri; order Gobiiformes; family Gobiidae; genus Paratrypauchen; species Paratrypauchen microcephalus. Next base: position 366,809 of record JAVJIX010000322.1, read on the forward strand.
CCTCTCGTGTCTCTCGTGTCTCTCGTGTCTCTCGTGTCTCTCCTGTCCTCTCGTGTCTCTCCTGTCTCTCGTGTCTCTCGTGTCTCTCTTGTCTCTCGTGTCTCTCGTGTCTCTCGTGTCTCTCGTGTCTCTCACCTGTCTCTCGTGTCTCTCGTGTCTCTCTTGTCTCTCGTGTCTCTCACCTGTCTCTCGTGTCTCTCGTGTCTCTCTTGTCTCTCGTGTCTCTTGTGTCTCTCTTGTCTCTCGTCTCTCGTGTCTCTCTTGTCTCTCGTGTCTCTCGTGTCTCTCTTGTCTCTCGTGTCTCTCGTGTCTCTTGTGTCTCTCTTGTCTCTCGTGTCTCTCTTGTCTCTCGTGTCTCTCGTGTCTCTCTTGTCTCTCGTGTCTCTCGTGTCTCTCGTGTCTCTCTCGTGTCTCTCTTGTCTCTCGTGTCTCTCGTGTCTCTCTTGTCTCTCGTGTCTCTCTTGTCTCTCGTGTCTCTCACCTGTCTCTTGTGTCTCTCGTGTCTCTCTTGTCTCTCGTGTCTCTCACCTGTTTCTTGTGTCTCTCGTGTCTCTCTCGTGTCTCTCGTGTCTCTCGTGTCTCTCTTGTCTCTCGTGTCTCTCTTGTCTCTCGTGTCTCTCACCTGTCTCTCGTGTCTCTCGTGTCTCTCTTGTCTCTCGTGTCTCTTGTGTCTCTCGTCTCTCTCTTGTCTCTCTTGTCTCTTGTGTCTCTTGTGTCTCTCACCTGTCTCTCGTGTCTCTCTTGTCTCTCGTGTCTCTTGTGTCTCTCTTGTCTCTCGTGTCTCTCGTGTCTCTTGAGTCTCTCTTGTCTCTCCTGTCTCTCCTGTCCTCTCGTGTCTCTCCTGTCTCTCGTGTCTCTCGTGTCTCTCCTGTCTCTCCTGTCTCTCCTGTCCTCTCGTGTCTCTCGTGTCTCTCGTGTCTCTCGTGTCTCTCGTGTCTCTCCTGTCTCTCCTGTCTCTCCTGTCCTCTCGTGTCTCTCGTGTCTCTCGTGTCTCTCGTGTCTCTCCTGTCCTCTCCTGTCTCTCCTGTCTCTCCTGTCCTCTCCTGTCTCTCGTGTCTCTCGTGTCCTCTCCTGTCCTCTCCTGTCTCTCCTGTCTCTCCTGTCCTCTCCTGTCTCTCGTGTCTCTCGTGTCCTCTCCTGTCCTCTCGTGTCTCTCGTGTCTCTCGTGTCTCTCGTGTCTCTGTAATGAAAGACAAACACAGCTGTTCTGTGTAAACTCACATTTATGAGTCTGAAACCTCAGAGTCCTGAACCGGTTACAACCGGACCTGCTCACCTGTTTAGACCCCCTGTGGTCCGGTTCTGGTCTCACCTGTACTGGTCCGGTTCTGGTCCGGTTCTGGTCTCACCTGTACTGGTTCTGGTCTCACCTGTACTGGTCTGGTTCTGGTCTGGTTCTGGTCTCACCTGTACTGGTCTGGTTCTGGTCCGGTTCTGGTCTCACCTGTACTGGTTCTGGTCTGGTTCTGGTCTCACCTGTACTGGTCTGGTTCTGGTCTGGTTCTGGTCTGGTTCTGGTCTCACCTGTACTGGTTCTGGTCTGGTTCTGGTCTCACCTGTACTGGTTCTGGTCTGGTTCTGGTCTGGTTCTGGTCTCACCTGTACCGGTGAGCAGGGCGTTGGAGCTCTTCTCGTAGACGTGGGCCGGGACGTAGAAACAGTGCGTTTCGTTGCACCTGAAGGTTCCTCTTCGAGCCTGTCTGCGCGCCACGTGCACCACGTACCCCTGGAGCATGCATGTGAGCGCCAGCGGCGTCGCCACGGAAACGCTCAACCACCACAACGACATCGCCCTGGAGACGGCGTCCTCATCGAGCAAACTGAGGCCGCACAGAGAGCGTGCAGCGCTGTACCTGCAAAATACAACGTGCACTTAACTTCTGTATAACCCGACTGCATGTGAACGTGTATATGTGCATGTGAACGTGTATATGTGCATGTGAACGTGTATATGTGCATGTGAACGTGTATATGTGCATGTGAACGTGTATATGTGCATGTGAACGTGTATATGTGCATGTGAACGTGTATATGTGCATGTATGCATACACACATACATGTTTGCATACACACATTATGGTTAGTAACCCAAGGGCGTACAATCCTGATCCTGAAGGGTCCTCAAAGGGTACAGTCCCATCCAACTATCGCCAGCTCATATCAGGCATCATGGCGGCACATGAGCGCAGCACAGAAGGGCATCGGCAAAAACGCCAGGGGAGCCAAACACCAACTCCTGGTTGACCGAACAGTCGCCCGTGATTGCAGAACCCGTCAGACCAACCTGTGCACTGCCTGGATTGATTAGAAGAAAGCCTTTGACTCAATGCCACACACATGGATCACTGAGTGGAGCTGTACAATATCAATCAGACTCTAAGGGCATTCACTGCAAACTCGATGCAGTTGTAGAAAACCACCCTTGAAGCCAATGGCAAGCCACTTACACAAGTGTCCATCAAATGTGGCATATACCAAGGAGACGCACTGTCCCCACTGCTGTTCTGCAGAGGTCTGAACCCCCTCAGCCAAATCATCGAAAGCACTGGCTACGGATACCGACTCAGAAATGGGGCCACCATCAGTCACCTCCTCTACATGGATGACATCAAGCTGTACGCTAAGAGTGAGCGAGACATCGACTCACTGATCCACACCACCAGGATCTACAGCACAGACATTGACTGCGTACACATGGAAAAGTCCAAACCGTTTGGAAACTGATTGGGATGGTAACGGTTGCATGTGCACAGGCAACGGATTGGATTGGGATTGGTTTCCCCAATCCCCCAGGAACCCCTGGCTTAGGCCGATAGCAAACCACTTGGCGCCGCCATGTGCAGGATTTCGGATCGGATTTGCGTACTGCGCATGTGCCAGGGATTTCACTCGGAAGTGGTAAGAGTGGTAGGAGGTGCCGACGGCGTAGTAAGTAGTGATAGTTGTGGCCGGACTTTCAGACAAAAACATGGCTGCGAAGAAAGCAACAAGCGCGCACGACTGGACAGATGAAGAAACGGAGTTCATGCTGCACCAGGTGCGCGAGCTAAACATTTTAAAATTTATGGACGGACAGCGGACAAGAAAGAAGAAGAAAGAAGAAGAAGAAGTCTTTATCAGAAGATAGCGCTGAAGATGGCTCAGGACAGCGTTCCTTCACGGCACCAACAAGTTCCATCTTCCACCATTTTGGGACTATGAACATAACCCACAGGGCAATTCCAGAAAAGGAGAAATTTACCGCACACTTGCTTCACTTTACTCTTATTCCTTTATTGGGCTTAGCGCGAACAACGCATTTCCCAGTAAAGTAATAAGAGTCTTTTCTGGAATTATTCAATGTTCCTGTTGTTACCAGCACCTGGAATCTGTGCACGGAGTTTTAAACTTTTGAAATGACGCACAGGGCACTTTTACAAACATTCTGAGTTCTCTATTGTGACCTTATAGTATCAGAAGAGAATGTGTGTTTTTTAAACTGTTGTATAACTAGTAAATATTAAAAATCAGTGTGGAAATGTACTTAAGTTGTTCACTCAGACAGGACAAAACAGAGAGTGGAAGAGAATTTAAGCTACGCATTACAAAGACATACAAAATGAAAGTGTGTTTGTGTAATTTCACGACCCCAGACCTTACATAAACGATAAACCCATAGCTACACATTTAATGCCTTTATTTGTGGCACTAAAGATGCACGCAACAAAAAACAAAAAGGCAGAACATGATTAAAGCAATGGTGTTCGGTATAGGTGCCCGAAAGGTCCCAATCCTCGTCTTTTTCGTTGTCCTCGATTGCTTGTAATATCAAACGCCGACGACACAGTTCGTGTCGTATTAACGAAACCAAAAACGCTGTTTTTTCGTTCATACGAACAACAAAATTCTGCAAAATGCACAACTCGTACACCAATGCTGCTCCGTCAAACTCCACGCACGTAAGATACTCGTGTGTTTTTATATTGAGCAGTCATCAACCCGGAAGTAGTTGGACTACAGCGCCACATAGCGTTGCAGAGCGGGCCAGGTCGCTGACCTGAATCTGATTGCGCGAGCTTCATGTGCGCTCGGATTGGACGACAGACCACCCGCTGACTAACGGGAAAAAAACAATCCAATCCTGATCCAATCCTATCATGTGCACGCAGTCATTGGAATGTCATTCGGGCTTGAGAAATGTAGGATGTGACCAAGAGAGGGAAGGTAGTCCACACAGAGGGGGTCACTGAGGACAGTTACAAGTACCTTGGTATCCCACAAGCAAATGGCAACCTTCAAGAGGCAACAAGGAAAGCGGCTACGGCCAAATACCTGCAACGAGTAAGGCAAGTCCTAAGAAGTCAGCTCAATGGCAAGAACAAGGCCCAGGCCCCAATAAACAGCTCCGCCCTGCCAGTGATCAGAACCCAGCAGGAATCATAAGCTGACCAAAGGAGGAGATACAGACCACAGACGTTAAGACACGAAAGCTCCTGACCATGCATGGAGGGACCATGTGCAGAGTATGGGCTGGAGACCCCAAGGTCAAGGTGGGAAACGGTTGGGAGAATGGGCAGGTCGGGCAACGGAAGGTTGTGGAGAATGACCGAGCCAAGATCCTGGAGGTCTTCCAGACTGACAGAATGGTGATGGGGAACCAACCAGACATAGTGGTGGTGGATAAGCAACAGAACAGAGCCGTGGTGGTGGACATTGCAATACCAAGAGATGGAAACATCAGGAAAAGGGAACATGAGAAACTAGAGAAATACCAGGGGCTCAAGGAAGAGCTGGAGAAGGTCTGAAGGTGAAGGCATCAGTGGTGCCCGTGGTGACCGGAGCACTCACACGTGATCAGTATCAGTACGCACAGAGCGCGTGTACAGGATGTGACATCACTCAGGCGTACAGACTGGACCAATGAGAGCGCGGCGTCCCCTACCTGTACTTTCCCACACCCACGACAGGAAGTGAGGCATTTATGACGCCGTAGATCCACAGAAGAAGAACCAGCACGCGGATCCGACATGAAGTCCACAGGCGGCCATTACTGAGGGCGTGGCGAATCTCTGAAAACTGCCCCACTGCCGCCCACATGCGAGCGTGAAGAGAAGAGGTGAGGAGGAGGACGAGGAGAAACCCGCCCACCTGACACCTGGGGGGGGGTGTACAGGGTCACACATTAGCCGTGTCTCAATTCTCAGAGTGCACAGTTCAGAGCGTGTTTTTAAGGGTACTCAGACTGCCCTCAGGACTGTGCATACTTGCTCAGTCCTGAGTGCACTTCGTGGACCGCATGGGTGTCGGCGAAATGCGTCAGGTCTCGCAACTACCAGATGCAGCCGCCGACTCCATTTTCTCCCGTAGAAGAAGTAGCGTGCGGTGCATGCTGGGATATATGACTGCGCGAAGTGTGCTTTTTCACACAGTTGGTCCACGCCCTGATTTCCATGGAAACGACTGCGGTTTTCAGACCGCCTGTTAACTGTGCATGGGACAAAAATGAAATGGGACAGCAGTCGTCGCACCGGATGTGACGCACATGCCCTTAAAACCACACTCCAAACTGTGCACTCTGAGAATTGAGACATGGCTCTTATCTATACACACACACTATACACACTATACACACTATACACACACACTATACACACTACACACACACTATACACAGTATACACACTATACACACTATACACACTATACACACACACTATACACACTATACACACTATACACACTATACACACACTATCCACAGTATCCACACTACACACACTATACACACACTATACACACTATACACACACACTATACACACTATACACACTATACACACTATACACACTATACACACTATACACACTATACACACACACTATACACACTATACACACTATACACACACACTATACACACTATACACACTATACACACTATACACACACACTATACACACTATACACACACACTATACACACTATACACACTATACACACACACTATACACACACACTATACACAGTATACACACTACACACACTATACACACTATACACACTATACACACACTATACACACTATACACACACTATACACACTATACACACTATACACACACACTATACACACTATACACACTATACACACTATACACACTATACACACTATACACACACACTATACACACTATACACACTATACACACTATACACACTATACACACTATACACACACACTATACACACTATACACACTATACACACTATACACACACACTATACACACTATACACACTATACACACTATACACACTATACACACTATACACACTATACACACACACTATACACACTATACACACTATACACACACACTATACACACTACACACACACTATACACAGTATACACACTACACACACTATACAGACTATACACACTATACACACACTATACACACTATACACACTATACACACTATACACACACACTATACACACTATAAACACTATACACAAACACTATACACACAATATACACACTATACACACACACTATACACACCCACTATACCCACACACTATACACACACACTATACACAGTATACCCACTATACACACTATACACACACACTATACACACACACTATACACAGTATACACACTATACACACTATACACACTATACACACTATACACACACACTATACACACACACTATACACACTATACACACACACTATACACACACACTATACACACTATACACACACACTATACACACACACTATACACACTATACACACACACTATACACACTACACACACACTATACACACTATACACACTACACACACACTATACACACTATACACACACTATACACACTATACACACGATACACACTATACACACGATACACACTATACACACTATACACACTATACACACACACTATACACACTACACACACACTATACACACTACACACACACTATACACACTACACACACACTATACACACTATACACACACGATACACACTATACACACGATACACACTATACACACTATACACACACACTATACACACTACACACACACTATACACACTATACACACACTATACACACTACACACTATACACACTATACACACTACACACACACTATACACACTATACACACACACTATACACACTATACACACTACACACACACTATACACACTATACACACTATACACACACACTATACACACTACACACACACTATACACACTATCCACACACACTATACACACTATACACACTATACACACTATACACACTATACACACACTATACACACTATACACACACACTATACACACTACACACACACTATACACACTATACACACTATACACACTACACACACACTATACACACTATACACACTATACACACACACACTATACACACTACACACACACTATACACACTATACACACACACACTATACACACTATACACACACTATACACACTATACACACACACACTATACACACTATACACACACTATACACACTATACACACACTATACACACTATACACACACTATACACACTATACACACGATACACACTATACACACTATACACACACACTATACACACTACACACACACTATACACACTACACACACACTATACACACTATACACACACACTATACACACTATACACACACACTATACACACTATACACACACTATACACACTATACACACACTATACACACTATACACACACTATACACACTACACACACACTATACACACTACACACACACTATACACACTATACACACTATACACACTACACACACACTATACACACTATACACACTATACACACACACACTATACACACTACACACACACTATACACACTATACACACACACACTATACACACTATACACACACTATACACACTATACACACACACACTATACACACTATACACACTATACACACACACTATACACACTATACACACACACTATACACACTGTGTGTATAGTGTGTGTCTCTCACACACACTATACACACACACACACACACTCACCAGACCGTCTGGTCCTCCACCTGCTGGACGCCGGTGGCGCTGCAGACCAGGGCTGTGGGCAGGACGCTGAGGCTGAGGAGCAGGTCCGACACACTCAGGCTCAGAGTGAAGGAGGAGCACGGCCCCCCGGAGCCTCCGGGGCCTCTGGTCCTGGGCCCCGGCGCGTCCCTGAGGCCCCGAGGGTCCCTGAGGACCAGGTCTCTGGTCCAGAGGGTCAGGATCAGACTCAGGTTCCCCACAGCAGCAGGCAGCAGGAGCAGAGCCAGCAGACTGGAATACAGGGCCCTGTGGAGCCCCGGGGCCCCACAGGGACCCCACACACAGGGGCCCCCCACACAGGGGTCAGACAGGTTAGGCGGGGCCTGGAGCATGGAGCAGTTCATCCTGAGGGTCAGATGCACCTCTGCCCCTCCACACTGACCACCAGGGTCACATGGGTCAGGAGGGGTCAGCGGGTCAGGAGGGGTCAGCGGGTCAGGAGGGGTCAGCGGGTCAGGAGGGGTCAGCGGGTCAGGGGTAGACCAGGTCTGGTTCTGGTCTGGTTCTGGTTCTGGGTCTGGAAAACCGAGAGCAGCTGAGATGTTTTCAAACGGGTCCGAAACAGGAGCAGAACATTTGTATCAGAGATCCTCCTCTGATCTGGTTCTGATTCTGCTGTAGACCTGGTCTCAGTTCTGGTCTGGTCCTGGTCTGGTCCTGGTCTGGTCCTGGTCCTGGTCCTGGTCTGGAGTCTGTCATTAGTCTAAGCTCAGAGGATTTGCTGAGTCATGGTTCAGTTGCAGCTTTAAAAAAATCTCTGAAGAAACAAAAGGTTTTTAAAAATGAGTTTAAGCCCACGAGTCCTGGTTCAGTCCTGGTTTAGACCTGGTTTAGTCCTGGTTTAGACCTGGTTTAGTCCTGGTTTAGTCCTGGTTTAGTCCTGGTTCAGTTCTGGTTTATTTCTATCCAAATGTTGCTTTCATCTAAATCCTCTTTGATTCAGTCTTTTCCAGTCTTACCTTCTCTCCAGACTCTGGTCTCTGGTCCGGTCTCTAGTCCAATCTCTGGTCCAATCTTTGGTCCGGTCTTTGGTCCGGTCTTTGGTCCGGTCTCTGGTCCGGTCTTTGGTCCGGTCTCTGGTCCGGTCTCTGGTCCGGGTTCTTTCTTAATCCTGGTCCGGTCCTGGTGTAGACCTGGTTTTGTGCGGAGATGTTCTGGTCTCTGATCTTGGTCTTGGTCTGGACTGGTTCAGTCCTGGTTGGGTTCCTCAGATCTGGTCCTGGTTTGGTCCTGGTTTAGTCCTGGTCTCTGGTCTGGTCTCAGGTGTTGTGTGCAGTGAGGGAGAGGGGGCGGGGCCTGTGTGATTACCTGTAATCACCTGTGTGGCGTTTCCATGGAGACACTGTCAGTCACCTGCTGAGAGGCAATTACAGAGCGCCTCCCCAGGCCACAGCCTGTTACTGCACCCCTGTGGACACCAGCACCGCCTGACCACTGACCCCTCTGACATCACTGACCCCCTGACCACTGACCCCACTGACCCCTCTGACCCCCTGACCTCTGACCCACTGACCTCACTGACCCCCGACCACTGACCCCTCTGACCCCCGACCACTGACCCCTCTGACCTCTGACCCTTCTGACCTGTGACTAGAGCTGGGCGGTTTGACCAAAAATTAATATCACAGTATTTGTCCTAATTATATCAGTGTCTCTGTATTTGACTGTATTTCAGTGTTCACTCCATTTCCTGATCATTACAGAATATTTGATCATTACAGAATATTTGATCATTACAGAATATTTGATCATTACAGAATATTTGGTGCAGTAAATGTGAGTTGGTAAAACATCTGTGGGTCCAGAGCTTTAATCATCTCCCTGAAGCTCCTTTCTCCACAGGACTCAGTGGTTCCATGTCTTTGGTGAAGTGACAGTAACAGCGTCGGTTATATCGTTCGTTTGCTTTTCTCGTCGTAGGCGGTCCCCTTAGCAAACGCGTCTTTGAGCGACGTCTGAGTCGCTACAACTTTAGCCCGACGACATTTACAGAATGTTTGTTTGATCAGAGTCTGAAGTTCTTCCACACTCCTGACACGGCTCCTCTTTTCAGTAGAAGTTCCTCTGTTTCTAACAACAACGTCCATGTTGTTCACGCTCACACACTGTAGTGTCCCAATTCCAGGGTTATTGATCCGTGTGAGCAGTGACGGACCAAAAAACAGCCCTGGCATTTTGCACCTACAAGCAGCCCCGTACCCGTAGACCGTGGAACCCCACTGACCTCTGACCCTTCTGACCCCTGTGTGACCCCCATGTGACCCCCGTGTGACCCCTGTGTGCAGCACAGCGCTCCGATCCCTCAGGGTGGACGAGGAGCCGTGCAGTTTGTGACTCAGTATCAACACTCGACCGGACAGAGGAGGATCCGAGTCACTACGACCGCCAGAAAGTACGTACAGTACTACGAGTACGAGTACTACTACTACTGCTACTGCTACTACTACTACTGCTACTACTACTGCTACTACTACTGCTACTACTACTACTGCTACTACTACTACTACTGCTACTACTACTGCTACTACACACAGAAAGTATGTAAAGTACTACTACTACTACCACTACTACTACTACAAAGTATTTACAAGTACTACAAATACTACAAATACTACAAATACTATGAATACTACTACGACAGCCAGAATGTTTTTTCTTGTCATTCTTCTGTTGTTTGTGCTACAAAAGTAGGAAAAGTGTTACACAAATAAAGTCAGATTCACTGTGTGCAAACGGACGAGCGTAATCCGACTGCACACGGACGAGCGTAATCCGACTGCACACGGACGAGTGTAATCCGACTGCACATGGACGAGCGTAATCCGACTGCAAACGGACGAGCGTAATCCGACTGCACACGGACGAGCGTAATCCGACTGCACATGGACGAGTGTAATCCGACTGCACATGGACGAGCGTAATCCGACTGCAAACGGACGAGCGTAATCCGACTGCAGATGGACGAGTGTAATCCGACTGCACACGGAAGAGCGTAATCCGACTGCACACGGACGAGCGTAATCCGACTGCAGATGGACGAGCGTAATCCGACTGCACACGGACGAGCGTAATCCGACTGCAGATGGACGAGTGTAATCCGACTGCACACGGACGAGTGTAATCCGACTGCACACGGACGAGTGTAATCCGACTGCACATGGACGAGCGTAATCCGACTGCACATGGACGAGCGTAATCCGACTGCACATGGACGAGCGTAATCCGATTGCAAACGGACGAGTGTAATCCGACTGCACACGGACGAGCGTAATCCGACTGCACATGGACGAGCGTAATCCGACTGCAAACGGACGAGCGTAATCCGACTGCAGATGGACGAGTGTAATCCGACTGCACACGGAAGAGCGTAATCCGACTGCACACGGACGAGCGTAATCCGACTGCAGATGGACGAGCGTAATCCGACTGCACACGGACGAGCGTAATCCGACTGCAGATGGACGAGTGTAATCCGACTGCACACGGACGAGTGTAATCCGACTGCACACGGACGAGTGTAATCCGACTGCACACGGACGAGCGTAATCCGACTGCAGATGGACGAGCGTAATCCGACTGCACATGGACGAGTGTAATCCGACTGCACACGGACGAGTGTAATCCGACTGCACATGGACGAGCGTAATCCGACTGCAAACGGACGAGCGTAATCCGACTGCAAACGGACGAGCGTAATCCGACTGCACACGGAAGAGCGTAATCCGACTGCACATGACGAGTGTAATCCGACTGCATACGGACGAGTGTAATCCGACTGCACACGGACGAGCGTAATCCGACTGCAGACGGACGAGCGTAATCCGACTGCACATGGACGAGTGTAATCCGACTGCACACGGACGAGTGTAATCCGACTGCACATGGACGAGCGTAATCCGACTGCAAACGGACGAGCGTAATCCGACTGCAAACGGACGAGCGTAATCCGACTGCACATGGACGAGCGTAATCCGACTGCACACGGAAGAGCGTAATCCGACTGCAAACGGACGAGCGTAATCCGACTGCACACGGACGAGTGTAATCCGACTGCACACGGAAGAGCGTAATCCGACTGCAAACGGACGAGCGTAATCCGACTGCACACGGACGAGCGTAATCCGACTGCAAACGGACGAGCGTAATCCGACTGCACATGGACGAGCGTAATCCGACTGCACATGGACGAGCGTAATCCGACTGCAAACGGACGAGTGTAATCTGACTGCACATGGACGAGTGTAATCCGACTGCACACGGAAGAGCGTAATCCGACTGCAAACGGATGAGCGTAATCCGACTGCAAACGGACGAGCGTAATCCGACTGCACATGGGTGAGTCAGAGGAAATCATGGCTGCGAAGAAAGAACACGTACACCAATGCTGCTCCATCAAACTCCTCGAGCGTCATCTTTGTAACTGCCACATAGTTTGTTGTGTTTTTGAGTAACCTTCACCCGGAAGTAGTTGGACGACAGCGCCACATAGCGTAGCTGGCCAGGTCGCTGACCATTATCTGATTACACAAGTTTCATGTGCGCTGGGATCTAAGGACAGACCACCTGCCGAGTAACAGGATCGGATTTGGAGAAATCCAATCCGATCCTACCATGTGACCACAGTGAGTGATGCAGTAATAGTACATGCAGTAGTATTACATGTAGTAGTAGTACATGTAGTAGTAGTACATGTAGTATTAGTAGTAGTATTTCTCTGTGTACTTGTACGTGTGTACTTATACGTGTGTACCTCCTCAGTTGGGCGGACGCTCAGTCTCAGATCCAGAGCATCGCGGCGTCCTTTGACCAGGAGGCGGCGGCCATCTTGATGGCTCGTTTGGCGGTTTACCGCGCTGAGACGGAGGAGGGGCCTGACGTGCTGCGCTGGTTAGACCGCCAGCTCATCCGCCTGGTACGTCACAGCGCCCCCCGCAGTACCGCTGCAGTACCGCGGCGCCCCCCGCAGTACCGCTGCAGTACCGCCCCCGCAGTACCGTTGCAGTACTGCGGCGCCCCCCGCAGTACCGCTGCAGTACTGCGGCGACCCCCGCAGTACCGCGGCGACCCTCGCAGTACCGTTGCAGTACCGCGGCGCCCCCCGCAGTACCGCTGCAGTACCGCGGCGCTCCCCGGAGTACCGCTGCAGTACCGCGGCGCCCCCCGCAGTACCGTTGCAGTACCGCGGCGCCCCCCGCAGTACCGCTGCAGTACCGCGGCGCTCCCCGGAGTACCGCTGCAGTACCGCGGCGCCCCCCGCAGTACCGCTGCAGTACCGCGGCGCCCCCCGCAGTACCGCTGCAGTACCGCGGCGCCCCCCGCAGTACCGTTGCAGTACCGCGGCGCCCCCCGCAGTACCGCTGCAGTACTGCGGCGCACAGTTCACTTCACTCTGTCTGTTTCAGTGTCAGAAGTTTGGAGATTATCACAAAGACGACCCAAACTCCTTCAGATTCTCTGAGACCTTCTCCCTGTATCCTCAGGTGACCTGTCCTCCTATTGGCCCTTTAACGCTTTAAACGCACCCCCTCTCTCCGATTGGTCAGTTTAAACCCCCCCTCTCTCTGATTGGTCCACAGTTCATGTTCCACCTGCGCAGGTCTCCGTTCCTCCAGGTGTTCAACAACAGTCCAGACGAGAGCAGCTTCTACCGGCACCACTTCAACCGCCAGGACCTGACCCAGGCCCTGATCATGGTGCAGCCCGTCCTGTACGCCTACTCCTTCAACGGGCCCCCGGAGGTAAGGCCCCGGAGGTGAGGGGCCCTGGAGGTGAGGGGCCCCGGGGGTGAGGGCCCCGGAGGTGAGGGCCCTGGAGGTGAGGGGCCCCGGGGGTGAGGGGCCCCGGAGGTGAGGGGCCCCGGGGGTGAGGGGCCCCGGGGGTGAGGGGCCCCGGGGGTGAGGGCCCCGGAGGTAAGGCCCCCCGGAGGTGAGGGGCCCCGGGGGTGAGGGGCCCCGGAGGTAAGGCCCCGGAGGTGAGGGGCCCCGGGGGTGAGGGGCCCCGGGGGTGAGGGCCACACAGCCTAAGGAAATCCACCTGTTTTAGTCCTAGTTTAGTCCTGGTTCTGACCCGGTCTCTCTTGTAGCCGGTTCTGTTGGACTCCAGTTCGATTCTCCCCGACAGAATCCTCCTGATGGACACATTCTTCCAGATCCTCATCTACCACGGAGAGGTACAAGTACTACTACTACTACTACTGCTACTGCTACTACTACTACTGCTACTACTACTACTGCTGCTGCTGCTGCTGCTGCTGCTGCTGCTGCTGCTGCTGCTGCTGCTGCTGCTGCTGCTGCTGCTGCTGCTGCTGCTGCTGCTGCTGCTGCTGCTGCTGCTGCTGCTGCTGCTGCTGCTGCTGCTGCTGCTGCTGCTGCTGCTGCAGCTGCTGCTGCTGCTGCTGCTGCTGCTGCTGCTGCTGCTGCTGCTGCTGCTGCTGCAGCAGCAGCAGCAGCGGCAGCAGCAGCTGCTGCAGCAGCTGCAGCAGCAGCAGCAGCAGCAGCGGCAGCAGCAGCGGCAACAGCGGCAGCAGCAGCAGCGGCAGCAGCAGCGGCAACAGCAGCAGCGGCAGCAGCAACAGCGGCAGCAGCGGCAACAGCAGCAGCAGCAGCTGCAGCGGCAACAGCGGCAGCAGCAGCAGCAACAGCAGCAGCAACAGCAGCAACAGCGGCAGCAGCGGCAACAGCAGCAGCAACAGCGGCAGCAGCGGCAGCAGCGGCAGCAGCTGCAGCAACAGCAGCAGCAGCGGCAGCGGCAGCAGCAGCAGCGGCAACAGCAACAGCGGCAGCAGCAACAGCAGCAGCGGCAGCGGCAACAGCAACAGCAACAGCGGCAACAGCAACAGCAGCGGCAGCAGCGGCAACAGCGGCAACAGCAGCAGCAACAGCAACAGCGGCAACAGCAACAGCAGCAACAGCAGCAGCGGCAGCAACAGCAGCAACAGCGGCAGCGGCAACAGCAGCAACAGCAACAGCAGCAGCAACGGCAACAGCGGCAACAGCAGCGGCAACAGCGGCAACAGCGGCAACAGCAGCAGCAACAGCAGCGGCAACAGCGCAGCAGCGGCAACAGCGGCAACAGCGGCAGCAGCGGCAACAGCAACAGCAACAGCAGCGGCAGCGGCAACAGCAGCGGCAGCGGCAGCGGCAACAGCAACAGCAGCGGCAACAGCGGCAACAGCAACAGCAGCGGCAACAACAGCAGCAGCAGCAGCGGCAACAGCGGCAGCAACAGCGGCAGCAGCAGCAGCAGCGGCAACAGCAACAGCAACAGCAACAGCGGCAACAACAGCAACAACAGCGGCAACAGCGGCAACAGCAGCAACAGCAGCGGCAGCAGCAACAGCAGCGGCAACAGCAACAGCGGCAACAGCGGCAACAGCAGCAACAACAGCGGCAACAGCAACAGCAACAGCAACAGCGGCAACAGCGGCAACAGCAACAGCAGCAGCAGCAGCAGCAACAGCAGCAACAGCAACAGCAACAACAGCAGCAACAGCAACAGCAGCAGCAGCAACAGCGGCAACAGCGGCAACAGCAACAGCAACAGCAGCAGCAGCAGCGGCAACAGCAACAGCAGCAACAGCAGCAACAGCGGCAACAGCAACAGCAACAGCAACAGCGGCAACAGCGGCAACAGCGGCAACAGCAGCGGCAACAGCAACAGCAACAGCAACAGCAGCGGCAGCAACAGCGGCAACAGCAGCAACAGCAACAGCAGCGGCAACAGCAGCAACAGCAGCAACAGCAGCAACAGCAGCAGCAACAGCAACAGCGGCAGCAACAGCAACAGCGGCAACAGCGGCAACAGCGGCAACAGCAACAGCAGCAACAGCAACAGCAACAACAGCAGCGGCAACAGCGGCAGCAGCGGCAACAGCAACAGCAACAGCGGCAGCAGCAACAGCAGCAGCAGCGGCAACAACAGCAACAGCAACAGCAGCAGCAGCAACAGCGGCAACAGCAGCAGCAACAGCGGCAACAGCAGCAACAGCAGCAGCAGCGGCAACAGCGGCAACAGCAGCGGCAGCAACAGCAGCAACAGCAACAGCAACAGCGGCAGCGGCAACAGCAGCAACAGCAACAGCAGCAGCAACAGCAGCAGCAACAGCGGCAACAGCGGCAGCAGCGGCAACAGCAACAGCAACAGCGGCAACAGCAGCAGCAGCAACAGCAACAGCAGCAACAGCAACAGCGGCAACAGCAACAGCAGCAGCAGCGGCAACAGCAACAGCAACAGCAGCAACAGCAGCAGCAGCAACAGCAACAGCAGCGGCAACGGCAGCAACAGCAACAGCAGCGGCAACAGCGGCAACAGCAACAGCGGCAACAGCAGCAACAGCGGCAACAGCAACAGCAACAGCAGCAACAGCAGCAACAGCAGCAACAGCGGCAACAGCGGCAGCAGCAACAGCGGCAACGGCAACAGCGGCAACAGCAACAGCAACAGCGGCAGCGGCAGCAACAGCGGCAGCAGCAGCGGCAGCAGCAACAGCAACAGCAGCAACAGCGGCAGCAGCAACAGCAGCGGCAACAGCAGCAACAGCAACAGCGGCAACAGCGGCAACAGCAGCAACAGCAACAGCGGCAGCGGCAACAGCGGCAGCAGCGGCAACAGCAGCAACAGCAACAACAGCGGCAACAGCAACAGCGGCAGCAGCAGCAACAGCAACAGCGGCAACAGCAACAGCAACAGCAGCAACAGCGGCAGCAGCAACAGCAACAGCAGCAACAGCAACAGCGGCAGCAGCGGCAACAGCGGCAACAGCAGCAACAGCAGCAGCGGCAACAGCAACAGCAACAGCGGCAACAGCAACAGCGGCAACAGCAGCAACAGCAACAGCAACAGCAGCAACAGCAACAGCGGCAACAGCGGCAACAGCAGCAACAGCGGCAACAGCGGCAGCAACAGCAGCAACAGCGGCAGCAACAGCAGCGGCAACAGCGGCAACAGCAACAGCAGCAGCAGCAACAAGCAGCGGCAACAGCAGCAACAGCAACAGCAGCAACAGCAGCAACAGCGGCAACAGCAGCAGCAGCAACAGCAGCAGCGGCAACAGCAACAGCAGCAGCAGCAACAGCAGCAGCAGCGGCAACAGCAGCGGCAACAGCAGCAGCAGCAGCAACAGCGGCAGCAGCGGCAACAACAGCAGCAGCGGCAACAGCGGCAACAGCAACAGCGGCAGCAGCAGCGGCAACAGCGGCAACAACAGCAGCAACAGCGGCAACAGCAGCAGCAGCAGCAACAGCAACAGCAGCGGCAACAGCAGCAACAGCGGCAACAGCGGCAACAGCAACAGCGGCAACAGCAACAGCGGCAACAGCAGCAGCGGCAACAGCGGCAACAGCAACAGCAGCGGCAACAGCAGCAGCAGCAACAGCAACAGCAACAGCAACAGCAGCAACAGCGGCAACAGCAGCAGCAACAGCGGCAACAGCGGCAACAGCAACAGCAGCAGCAACAGCAGCAGCAACAGCAGCGGCAACAGCAGCGGCAGCGGCAGCAGCAACAGCAGCAGCAGCAGCAACAGCGGCAACAGCAACAGCGGCAACAGCGGCAACAGCAGCAGCGGCAACAGCAACAGCAGCAGCAACAGCAGCAGCAGCGGCAGCAACAGCGGCAACAGCGGCAGCAACAGCGGCAGCAGCAACAGCGGCAGCAACAGCGGCAACAGCAACAGCAGCAGCAGCAACAGCAGCAACAGCAGCAGCAACAGCAGCAGCGGCAGCAACAGCGGCAACAACAGCAGCAGCAGCAACAGCAGCAGCAGCAGCAGCAACAGCAGCGGCAACAGCGGCAACAGCAGCGGCAGCAACGGCAACAGCAACAGCAACAGCAGCAACAGCAGCAGCAACAGCGGCAACAGCAACAGCAACAGCAACAGCGGCAGCGGCAACAGCGGCAACAGCAGCAGCAGCAGCAGCAACAGCGGCAGCAACAGCAGCAGCAACAGCGGCAACAGCAACAGCAACAGCAGCGGCAACAGCGGCAACAGCAGCGGCAACAGCAACAGCGGCAGCGGCAACGGCAACAGCAACAGCAGCAACAGCGGCAACAGCAACAGCAACAGCGGCAGCAGCAGCGGCAACAGCAGCGGCAACAGCAACAGCAGCAACAGCGGCAACAGCAGCAACAGCAACAGCGGCAACAGCAGCAGCAGCAACGGCAACAGCGGCAACAGCAGCAGCAGCAACAGCGGCAACAGCAACAGCAGCAGCAGCGGCAACAGCGGCAACAGCAGCAGCGGCAGCAGCAACAGCGGCAGCAACAGCGGCAGCAACAGCGGCAGCAGCGGCAGCAACAGCAGCAGCAGCAGCAACAGCAACAGCGGCAGCGGCAGCGGCAGCAGCAACAGCAGCGGCAGCAGCGGCAACAGCGGCAACAGCAGCAGCAGCAGCGGCAACAGCAACAGCAACAGCAGCGGCAACAGCGGCAACAGCAGCAAGCAGCGGCAGCAGCAGCGGCAGCGGCAACAGCAACAGCGGCAACAGCAACGGCAACAGCGGCAGCAACAGCAGCAACAGCAACAGCGGCAGCGGCAGCAGCAGCAGCAGCGGCAGCAGCAGCAACAGCAACAGCGGCAGCAGCAGCAGCAACAGCAGCAGCGGCAACAGCAACAGCAGCAACAGCAGCAACAGCGGCAAGCAGCGCAGCAACAGCAACAGCAGCAGCAGCAAGCTGCAGCAGCAACAGCAGCGGCAACAGCGGCAGCAGCAGCAGCAGCAGCAACAGCAACAGCGGCAACAGCGGCAGCAGCAGCAACAGCAGCGGCAGCAACAGCAGCGCAGCAGCAGCGGCAACAGCAGCAGCAACAGCAACAGCGGCAACAGCAGCAGCAACAGCGGCAGCGGCAACAGCGGCAGCAACAGCAGCAGCGGCAGCGGCAGCAGCAGCGGCAGCGGCAACAGCAGCAGCGGCAGCAGCGGCAGCAGCAACAGCAACAGCAGCGGCAACAGCAACAGCGGCAGCAGCAGCAGCAGCAGCAACAGCGGCAGCAGCAGCGGCAGCGGCAACAGCAGCGGCAGCAGCAACAGCAACAGCAGCGGCAACAGCGGCAGCAGCAGCAGCAACAGCGGCAACAGCAGCAGCGGCAGCAGCGGCAACGGCAGCAGCGGCAACAGCGGCAACAGCGGCAACAGCAGCAGCAGCGGCAACAGCGGCAGCAGCGGCAACAGCAACAGCGGCAGCGGCAGCAGCAGCGGCAGCAGCGGCAGCGGCAGCAGCAACAGCAACAGCGGCAGCAACAGCAACAGCAGCAACAGCGGCAAGCAGCGGCAGCAACAGCAGCAGCGGCAGCGGCAGCAGCTGCAGCAGCGGCAGCAGCAACGGCAACAGCAGCAACAGCAGCGGCAACAGCGGCAACAGCAACAGCAGCGGCAGCGGCAACAGCGGCAGCAGCAGCGGCAACAGCAGCAACAGCAGCAGCGGCAGCAACAGCGGCAGCAGCGGCAACAGCGGCAGCAACAGCAGCAGCAGCGGCAACAGCGGCAACAGCAACAGCAGCAACAGCGGCAACAGCGGCAACAGCAGCAGCGGCAGCAGCAACAGCAGCAGCAGCGGCAACAGCAACAGCGGCAACAACAGCAGCAGCAGCAGCGGCAACAGCAGCAGCAGCAGCGGCAGCGGCAACAGCAGCGGCAACAGCAACAGCAGCAACAGCAACAGCGGCAGCAACAGCGGCAACAGCAGCAGCAGCAGCGGCAACAGCGGCAGCAGCAGCAGCAACAGCGGCAGCAACAACAGCAGCAGCGGCAGCGGCAACAGCAACAGCGGCAGCGGCAGCAGCAGCGGCAACAGCAGCAACAGCGGCAACAGCAACAGCAGCAGCAGCGGCAACAGCGGCAACAGCAGCAGCAACAGCGGCAACAGCGGCAGCGGCAGCAGCGGCAGCGGCAACAGCGGCAGCAACAGCAACAGCGGCAACAGCAGCGGCAACAGCGGCAGCAGCAGCAGCAGCGGCAGCAACAGCAGCGGCAACAGCGGCAGCAGCAGCGGCAGCGGCAGCAGCAGCAGCAGCGGCAACAGCAGCGGCAACAGCGGCAGCAGCGGCAACAGCAACAACAGCAACAGCGGCAGCGGCAGCGGCAACAGCGGCAACAGCAACAGCAGCAACAGCGGCAGCGGCAACAGCAACGGCAGCGGCAACAACAGCAACAGCGGCAACAGCGGCAGCGGCAGCGGCAACAGCAGCAACAGCAGCAGCAACAGCAGCAGCGGCAACAGCAACAGCAACAGCGGCAACAGCGGCAACAGCAGCGGCAACAGCAACAGCAGCGGCAACAGCAACAGCAGCGGCAACAGCGGCAGCGGCAACAGCGGCAACAGCAGCAACAGCAGCGGCAACAGCAGCAGCGGCAACAGCAACAGCGGCAGCAACAGCAGCAGCGGCAGCAGCAGCGGCAACAGCGGCAACAGCGGCAACAGCAGCAACAGCGGCAACAGCAACAGCGGCAGCAGCAGCAGCAACAGCGGCAACAGCAACAGCAGCAGCGGCAACAGCAGCGGCAGCAACAGCAGCAGCGGCAGCAGCAGCAACAGCGGCAGCAACAGCGGCAGCAGCAGCGGCAGCGGCAACAGCAGCGGCAACAGCGGCAGCAGCGGCAACAGCAGCAGCAACAGCAGCAGCAGCGGCAACAGCAGCAGCAACAGCAGCAGCGGCAGCGGCAACAGCAGCAGCAACAGCGGCAACAGCGGCAACAGCAGCGGCAACAGCGGCAGCAGCAGCAGCAGCAGCGGCAACAGCAGCAGCAGCGGCAACAGCGGCAGCAGCGGCAGCAACAGCGGCAACAGCAGCAACAGCGGCAGCGGCAGCGGCAGCAACAGCAGCAGCGGCAGCGGCAACAGCAGCAGCAGCAGCGGCAGCAGCAGCGGCAACAGCGGCAACAGCAGCAACAGCAGCAGCAACAGCGGCAACAGCGGCAGCAACAGCAGCAGCAGCAACAGCGGCAACAGCGCAGCAGCAGCAACAGCAGCGGCAGCGGCAACAGCGGCAACAGCAGCAGCAACAGCGGCAACAGCGCAGCAACAGCGGCAACAGCGGCAACAGCGGCAGCAACAGCGGCAACAGCAACAGCAGCAGCAGCAGCGGCAGCGGCAACAGCGGCGGCAACAGCAACAGCAGCAGCGGCAACAGCAGCGGCAGCGGCAACAGCAGCAGCAGCGGCGGCAACAGCGGCAACAGCGGCAGCAGCAGCGGCAACAGCAGCAGCGGCAGCAGCAGCAGCAGCGGCAACAGCAGCAGCAGCAGCAACAGCGGCAACAGCAGCGGCAACAACAGCAACAGCAGCAGCAGCAGCGGCAACAGCAACAGCAGCAGCAACAGCGGCAACAGCGGCAACAGCAGCGGCAGCGGCAACAGCGGCAACAGCAACAGCAGCAACAGCGGCAACAGCAGCGGCAACAGCGGCAGCAACAGCGGCAGCAGCAGCAACAGCAGCGGCAACAGCAGCAGCGGCAGCAACAGCGGCAGCAACAGCAACAGCGGCAACAGCGGCAGCAACAGCAGCAGCAGCAGCAGCAACAGCAGCGGCAACAGCAGCAGCGGCAACAGCAACAGCGGCAACAGCGGCAACAGCGGCAACAGCGGCAACAGCAGCAACAGCGGCGGCAACAGCAGCAGCAGCAACAGCAGCAACAGCAGCAGCAGCAGCAGCAACAGCGGCAACAGCGGCAGCAGCAGCGGCAACAGCAGCAACAGCGGCAGCAGCAGCAGCGGCAACAGCAACAGCGGCAACAGCAACAGCAGCAGCAGCGGCAGCGGCAGCAGCAGCAACAGCGGCAACAGCAGCGGCAGCAACAGCAGCAGCGGCAGCGGCAGCAGCGGCAGCAGCGGCAGCGGCAGCGGCAACAGCAGCAGCAACAGCGGCAGCGGCAACAGCAGCAGCAACAGCAACAGCGGCAACAGCGGCAGCAACAGCGGCAACAGCGGCAACAGCAACAGCGGCAACAGCAACAGCAACAGCAGCAGCAGCAGCAACAGCGGCAACAGCAGCAGCAACAACAGCGGCAACAGCGGCAGCAACAGCGGCAACAGCGGCAACAGCGGCAACAGCAGCGGCAACAGCGGCAGCAACAGCGGCAGCAGCAGCGGCAGCGGCAACAGCGGCAACAGCGGCAGCAACAGCAGCGGCAGCAGCAGCAACAGCAACAGCAGCGGCAACAGCAACAGCAGCAGCGGCAACAGCGGCAACAGCAACAGCGGCAGCAACAGCGGCAGCAACAGCAGCAACAGCAGCGGCAGCAGCGGCAACAGCAGCAGCGGCAACAGCAGCGGCAGCAGCAACAGCGGCAACAGCGGCAGCAACAGCAGCAACAGCGGCAGCAGCAACAGCAGCGGCAACAACAGCGGCAGCAGCGGCAACAGCAGCGGCAGCAACAGCGGCAACAGCAACAGCGGCAACAGCAGCAGCGGCAGCAACAGCAGCAACAGCAGCGGCAACAGCGGCAACAGCGGCAACAGCAGCAGCAGCAGCGGCAGCGGCAGCAGCAGCAACAGCGGCAACAGCAACAGCGGCAACAGCGGCAACAGCAGCAGCAACAGCGGCAACAGCAACAGCGGCAACAGCAGCAACAGCGGCAACAGCAACAACAGCGGCAGCAACAGCGGCAACAGCAGCGGCAGCAACAGCAACAGCGGCAGCAACAGCGGCAACAGCAACAGCAGCAGCAACAGCAACAGCAACAGCGGCAACAGCAACAGCAACAGCAGCAACAGCAACAACAGCGGCAACAGCAGCAACAGCAGCAGCAGCAACAGCAACAGCAGCAACAGCGGCAACAGCAGCAGCAGCAACAGCGGCAACAGCAGCAACAGCGGCAACAGCAACAGCAGCAGCGGCAGCGGCAGCAGCAACGGCAGCAGCAACAGCAGCAACAGCAACAGCAGCGGCAGCAGCAACAGCAACAGCAACAGCAACAGCGGCAACAGCAGCAGCAACAGCGGCAACAGCGGCAGCAACAGCAACAGCAACAGCAGCAACAGCGGCAACAACAGCGGCAACAGCAACAGCGGCAACAGCGGCAGCGGCAGCAACAGCAACAGCGGCAACAGCAACAGCGGCAACAGCGGCAGCAGCAACAGCAGCAACAGCGGCAACAGCAGCAACAGCAACAGCAGCAACAGCAGCAGCGGCAACAGCAGCAGCAACAGCGGCAGCAGCAGCAGCGGCAACAGCAGCAGCAACAGCGGCAGCAACAGCAGCAGCGGCAGCGGCAACAGCAGCGGCAGCAGCAGCAGCGGCAACAGCAGCAGCAACAGCAGCAGCAGCGGCAACAGCAGCAGCAGCAGCAGCAACAGCAGCAGCGGCAACAGCAACAGCGGCAACAGCGGCAACAGCAGCAACAGCAACAGCGGCAGCGGCAGCGGCAGCAGCAACAGCGGCAACAGCAGCAGCAGCGGCAGCAGCAGCGGCAACAGCAGCGGCAGCGGCAACGGCAGCAACAGCAGCAACAGCAGCAGCAGCAACAGCGGCAGCAGCGGCAACAGCAGCAACAGCAGCGGCAACAACAGCGGCAGCAGCAGCAACAGCAACAGCAACAGCGGCAACAGCGGCAACAGCAGCAGCAGCGGCAGCAACAGCAGCAACAGCAACAGCAGCGGCAACAGCAGCAACAGCAACAGCGGCAACAGCAGCAGCGGCAGCGGCAGCAACAGCGGCAACAGCAGCAGCAGCAGCAACAGCGGCAACAGCAACAGCGGCAACAGCAACAGCGGCAACAGCGGCAACAGCAGCAACAGCAACAGCAACAGCGGCAGCGGCAACAGCAGCGGCAACAGCAGCAACAGCAGCAACAGCGGCAGCAGCAACAGCAGCAGCAACAACAGCGGCAACAGCGGCAGCAACAGCAACAGCGGCAGCGGCAACAGCAACAGCAACAGCAGCAGCAGCGGCAACAGCAGCAGCAACAGCAACAGCAGCGGCAGCAGCAGCAGCAGCAACAGCAACAGCGGCAACAGCGGCAACAGCAGCAACAGCGGCAACAGCAACAGCGGCAGCAGCAGCGGCAGCAGCAACAGCGGCAACAGCAACAGCAGCAGCAACAGCGGCAACAGCAGCAGCAGCAGCAACAGCAACAGCAGCAGCGGCAACAGCGGCAGCAGCAACAGCGGCAACAGCGGCAACAGCAACAGCGGCAACAGCAGCGGCAGCAACAGCGGCAACAGCGGCAGCAGCGGCAACAGCAGCAGCAGCAACAGCAACAACAGCAGCAGCGGCGCAACAGCGGCAGCAACAGCAACAGCGGCAACAGCGGCAACAGCAACAGCAACAGCAGCGGCAACAGCAACAGCAGCAGCGGCAACAACAGCGGCAGCAACAGCAACAGCGGCAGCGGCAACAGCAGCGGCAACAGCAGCGGCAGCGGCAACAGCGGCAACAGCAACAGCAACAGCGGCAACAGCAGCAGCGGCAGCAACAGCGGCAGCAACAGCAACAGCGGCAACAGCAACAGCAACAGCGGCAGCAACAACAGCGGCAACAGCGGCAACAGCAGCAGCAACAGCGGCAACAGCAGCAGCAGCAACAGCAACAGCGGCAGCAACAGCGGCAGCAGCAGCAGCAACAGCGGCAACAGCAGCAACAGCAGCGGCAGCAACAGCAGCAGCAACAGCGGCAGCAACAGCGGCAACAGCAACAGCGGCAGCGGCAGCGGCAACAGCAACAGCAACAGCAGCAGCAGCAACAGCGGCAACAACAGCGGCAACGGCAACAGCAACAGCAACAGCGGCAGCAACAGCAGCAGCAACAGCAGCAGCAACAGCGGCAGCGGCAACAGCAACAGCAGCAACAGCAACAGCAGCAGCGGCAGCAGCAACAGCAGCAGCAACAGCAGCAGCAGCAACAGCAGCAACAGCGGCAGCAGCGGCAGCAGCAGCGGCAGCAGCGGCAGCAGCAACAGCAGCAGCGGCAGCAGCAACAGCAGCGGCAACAGCAGCAGCGGCAACAGCAACAGCGGCAACAGCAGCGGCAGCGGCAGCAGCAACAGCAACAGCGGCAACAGCAACAGCAACAGCGGCAGCGGCAACAGCAACAGCAGCAGCGGCAGCGGCAACAGCAACAGCAGCAGCGGCAGCAGCAACAGCGGCAACAGCAGCGGCAACAGCAGCGGCAACAGCAGCAACAGCAACAGCGGCAACAGCAGCAGCAACGGCAGCAACAGCGGCAGCGGCAACAGCAGCAACAGCAGCAGCAGCAACAGCGGCAGCAGCAGCAACAGCAGCGGCAACAGCAGCGGCAGCAGCAGCAACAGCGGCAACAGCAACAGCAACAGCAGCGGCAGCAGCAGCAGCAACAGCGGCAGCAGCGGCAGCAGCAGCAGCAGCGGCAACAGCGGCAACAGCAACAGCAGCAGCGCAGCAGCAGCAGCAGCGGCAACAGCAACAGCAACAGCGGCAACAGCAGCAGCAGCAACAGCGGCAACAGCAACAGCGGCAGCGGCAACAGCAGCAGCGGCAACAGCAGCAACAGCGGCAACAGCGGCAACAGCAGCAGCAGCGGCAACAGCAGCAACAGCGGCAGCAGCAGCAGCGGCAACAGCAGCGGCAACAGCAGCGGCAACAGCGGCAACAGCAACAGCGGCAGCAACAGCAACAACAGCGGCAACAGCAGCAGCGGCAGCAGCAGCGGCAACAGCAGCAACAGCGGCAGCAACAGCAACAGCAACAGCAGCAGCAGCAGCAACAGCAACAGCGGCAACAGCAGCGGCAACAGCGGCAACAGCAGCAACAGCGGCAACAGCGGCAACAGCAGCAGCGGCAGCGGCAGCAACAGCAACAGCAGCGGCAACAGCAGCGGCAGCAACAGCAGCAGCAACAGCAGCAGCAACAGCAACAGCGGCAACAGCAACAGCAGCAACAGCAGCAGCGGCAACAGCAGCAGCAACAGCAGCAACAGCGGCAGCAGCGGCAACAGCAGCAACAGCAACAGCGGCAACAGCAACAGCGGCAACAGCAGCAACAGCAGCAGCAGCAACAGCGGCAGCAGCAGCAGCGGCAACAGCAGCAACAACAGCGGCAACAGCAGCAGCAGCGGCAGCGGCAGCAACAGCGGCAACAGCAGCGGCAACAGCAGCAGCAGCGGCAGCGGCAGCAACAGCGGCAACAGCGGCAGCGGCAGCGGCAGCAGCGGCAGCGGCAGCAGCAGCAGCGGCAGCAGCAGCAGCGGCGGCAACAGCAGCAGCAGCGGCAACAGCGGCAGCAGCAGCAGCGGCAGCAACAGCGGCAGCGGCAGCGGCAGCAGCAGCAGCAGCAGCGGCAACAGCAGCAGCAGCAGCAACAGCAACAGCAGCAGCGGCGGCAACAGCGGCAACAGCAGCGGCAGCGGCAACAGCGGCAGCGGCAACAGCAGCAACAGCAGCGGCAACAGCGGCAACAGCAGCGGCAGCGGCAGCAGCGGCAGCAGCAGCAACAGCAGCAGCAGCGGCAACAGCAGCGGCAGCAACAGCAGCAGCAGCAGCAGCGGCAGCGGCAGCAGCGGCAACAGCAGCAGCGGCAACAGCGGCAGCAGCAGCGGCAACAGCGGCAGCAGCAGCGGCAGCAGCAGCAGCAGCGGCAGCAGCAGCAGCAGCGGCAGCAGCAGCGGCAGCAACAGCAGCAGCAGCAGCGGCAGCAGCAGCAGCAACAGCGGCAACAGCGGCAGCGGCAGCGGCAGCAGCAGCGGCAACAGCAGCAGCAGCAGCAGCGGCAACAGCAGCAACAGCAGCAACAGCAGCAACAGCGGCAGCAGCGGCAACAGCAGCGGCAGCGGCAGCGGCAGCAGCAGCAGCAGCAGCAACAGCAGCGGCAGCAGCGGCAGCAGCAGCAGCAACAGCAGCGGCAACAGCAACAGCAGCGGCAGCAGCAACGGCAGCAGCAGCGGCAGCGGCAGCGGCAGCAGCAGCAGCAACAGCGGCAACAGCAGCAGCAGCGGCAACAGCAGCAGCAGCAGCAACGGCAGCGGCAGCAACAGCGGCAGCGGCAGCAGCGGCAGCAGCAACAGCGGCAGCGGCAGCAGCGGCAACAGCAGCGGCAACAGCAGCAACAGCGGCAACAGCAGCGGCAGCGGCAGCGGCAGCAACAGCTGCAACAGCAGCAGCGGCAGCAGCGGCAGCAGCGGCAACAGCGGCAGCAACAGCAGCAGCAAGCAGCAGCGGCAACAGCAACAGCAACAGCAGCGGCAGCGGCAGCAGCAACAGCAGCGGCAACAGCGGCAGCAGCAGCAGCAGCGGCAACAGCAACAGCGGCAGCGGCAACAGCAACAGCGGCAGCAGCAGCAGCAGCAACAGCGGCAACAGCGCAGCAGCAGCAGCAGCAGCAGCAGCAGCAACAGCAGCGGCAACAGCAGCGGCAACAGCGGCAGCAGCAGCAGCGGCAGCAGCGGCTGCAGCGGCAACAACAGCAGCAGCAGCAGCGGCAACGGCAACAACAGCAGCAGCAGCAGCAGCAGCAGCAGCAACAGCAACAGCAGCGGCAACAGCAACAGCAGCAACAGCGGCAACAGCAACAGCGGCAACAGCGGCAACAGCGGCAGCAACAGCAACAGCAGCGGCAGCAGCGGCAACAGCGGCAGCGGCAGCGGCGGCAACAGCGGCAACAGCAACAGCAGCAGCAACAGCGGCAACAGCAACAGCAGCAACAGCGGCAACGGCAACAGCGGCAACAGCAGCAACAGCGGCAGCAACAGCAACAGCGGCAGCGGCAACAGCAGCAGCGGCAACAGCAACAGCAGCAACAGCGGCAACAGCAGCAGCAGCAGCGGCAGCGGCAACAGCGGCAGCAGCGGCAACAACAGCAGCAGCAACAGCGGCAGCGGCAGCAACAGCGGCAACAGCAGCGGCAGCAGCAGCAGCGGCAACAGCAGCAGCAGCAGCAGCGGCAACAGCAACAGCGGCAACAGCAGCAGCGGCAACAGCGGCAACAGCAGCAGCGGCAACAGCAACAGCGGCAGCAGCAGCGGCAACAGCAACAGCAGCGGCAACAGCAGCGGCAACAGCAGCGGCAACAACAGCGGCAGCAGCAGCAGCAGCAGCGCAGCAACAGCAACAGCAGCAGCAGCGGCAGCAACAGCGGCAACAGCAGCAACAGCAGCGGCAACAGCAGCAACAGCAGCAACAGCAGCAGCAGCAGCAACAGCAGCAGCGGCAGCAACAGCAGCAGCAACAGCGGCAACAGCAACAGCGGCAGCAACAGCAGCGGCAGCAGCGGCAGCGGCAACAGCAACAGCGGCAACAGCAACAGCGGCAACAGCAGCAGCAGCAGCAGCGGCAACAGCGGCAGCAACAGCAGCGGCAACAGCGGCAACAGCAGCAACAGCGGCAACAGCAACAGCAACAGCGGCAACAGCAGCAACAGCAGCAGCAGCGGCGGCAACAGCAGCAACAGCGGCAACAGCAGCGGCAACAGCAACAGCAGCAACAGCAGCAACGCGGCAGCAACAGCAGCAGCAACAGCGGCAGCGGCAGCAGCAGCAACAGCAACAGCGGCAACAGCAACAGCAACAGCGCAACAGCGGCAACAGCAGCGGCAATGCAACAGCAGCAGCAGCAGCGGCGGCAGCAACAGCGGCAGCAGCGGCAACAGCAACAGCAACAGCAACAGCGGCAACAGCGGCAACAGCGGCAACGGCAGCGGCAACAGCAGCAGCAACAGCGGCGGCAACAGCAGCAACAACAGCAGCAGCGGCAACAGCAGCAACAGCGGCAACAGCAACAGCAACAGCAGCAACAGCAGCAGCGGCAGCAGCGACAGCAGCAACAGCAGCAGCAACAACAGCAGCGGCAACAGCGGCAACAGCAACAGCAACAGCAACAGCAACAGCGGCAACAGCAACAGCAGCAGCGGCAACAGCGGCAACAGCGGCAACAGCAACAGCGGCAGCAGCAGCAACAGCGGCAGCGGCAGCAACAGCAGCAACAGCAGCGGCAGCAGCGGCAACAGCGGCAGCAGCAGCAGCAGCAGCAGCAGCAGCAGCAGCAACAGCAGCAGCAGCAGCGGCAGCGGCAGCAGCGGCAGCGGCAACAGCAACAGCAGCAGCAGCGGCAACAGCGGCAGCGGCAACAGCAACAGCGGCAGCGGCAGCAGCGGCAGCGGCAGCGGCAACAAACAGCAACAGCGGCAGCGGCAACAGCGGCAACAGCAACAGCGGCAACAGCAGCAACTGACAACAGCAGCGGCAACAGCAGCGGCAGCAGCGGCAACAGCAACAGCGGCAGCAACAGCGGCAGCGGCAACAACAGCGGCAACAGCAGCAGCAACAGCGGCAGCAGCAGCAACAGCAACAGCAGCGGCAGCGGCAACAGCAGCAGCGGCAGCAACAGCAGCGGCAACAGCAGCAACAGCGGCAGCAGCAGCAGCAGCAGCAGCAGCAACAGCGGCAACAGCGGCAGCAGCAACAGCAGCGGCAACAGCAGCGGCGGCAGCGGCAGCGGCAGCAGCAGCGGCAGCAGCAGCAGCAGCAACAGCAGCAGCGGCAACAGCAGCAGCAGCGGCAGCGGCAGCAAGCAGCGGCAACAGCGGCAGCGGCAACAGCGGCAACAGCGGCAGCGGCAACAGCAGCAGCAACAGCGGCAACAGCAACAACAGCAGCAGCAGCGGCAGCAACAGCGGCAACAGCAGCAACAGCAACAGCGGCAGCGGCAGCAGCGGCAGCAGCGGCAACAGCAGCAACAGCAGCAGCGGCAACAGCAGCAACAGCAGCGGCAACAGCGGCAGCAACAGCGGCAACAGCGGCAGCAACAGCAGCAGCGGCAACAGCGGCAACAGCAGCAGCAGCGGCAACAGCAGCGGCAACAGCAGCGGCAGCAGCAGCAGCAGCAGCGGCAGCGGCAGCAGCAGCAGCAACAGCAGCAGCAGCGGCAGCGGCAACAGCGGCAGCGGCAGCAACAGCAGCGGCAGCGGCAGCAACAGCGGCAGCAGCAGCAACAGCGGCAACAGCAGCAGCGGCAACAGCAGCGGCAGCAACAGCAACAGCAGCAGCGGCCAGCGGCAACAACTGCAGCAACAGCAACAGCGGCAACAGCGGCAACAGCAGCAGCGGCAAGCAACAGCAACAGCAGCAGCGGCAACAGCAACAGCGGCAGCAGCAGCAACAGCGGCAACAGCGGCAGCAAGCAGCAGCAACAGCAACAGCGGCAGCAACAACGGCAACAGCAGCAGCAGCGGCAACAGCGGCAGCAGCAGCGGCAGCGGCAGCAACAGCAGCAGCGGCAACAGCAGCAGCAGCAGCGGCAACAACAGCAACAGCAACAGCTGCAGCAACAGCGGCAGCAACAGCGGCAACAACAGCGGCTGCGGCAACAGCAACAGCAGCAGCGGCAACAGCAACAGCGGCTGCAGCAACAGCAGCAGCAACTGCGGCAACAGCGGCAGCAGCAACAGCGGCAACAGCGGCTGCGGCAACAGCAGCAACAGCAGCGGCAACAGCAGCAACGGCAACAGCAAGCAGCGGCAACAGCAGCAACAGCAACAGCGGCAGCGGCAGCAACAGCAGCGGCAACAGCAGGCAACAGCGGCAACAGCAGCTGCTGGCAGCAACAGCTGCTGGCAACAGCTGCAGCAACAGCAGCTGCAACAGCAACAGCAGCGGCAACAGCAGCTGCAGCAACAGCAGCAGCAACAGCGGCAACAGCAGCAACTGACAGCGGCAACAGCAACAACAGCGGCAACAGCGGCAGCGGCAGCAGCAGCAGCGGCAGCTGCAGCGGCAGCAGCGGCAGCAGCAGCGGCAACAGCAGCGGCAACAGCAGCAGCGGCAGCGGCAACAGCGGCAACAGCAACAGCAACAGCAGCGGCAGCGGCAACTGGCAGCAGCAGCAACAGCGGCGGCAACAGCAACAGCGGCAGCAGCAACAGCGGCAACAGCGGCAGCAACAGCGGCAACAGCAGCAGCAGCAGCAGCAGCAACAGCAGCAGCAGCAACAGCGGCAGCAGCAGCGGCAACAAGCAGCAGCGGCAACAGCAGCAGCAGCAGCAGCAGCAGCAACAGCGGCAGCGGCAGCGGCAACAGCAACAGCGGCAGCGGCAACAGCAGCAGCGGCAGCAACAGCGGCAACAGCAGCGGCAGCAACAGCAACAGCAGCGGCAACAGCAACGCAGCAACGGCAACAGCAGCAGCGGCAACAGCAGCAGCAACAGCGGCAAGCAGCAGCAGCGGCAACAGCGGCAACAGCAGCAGCGGCAGCAGCGGCAGCAACAGCGGCAACAGCAGCAACAGCGGCAGCAACAGCGGCAGCAGCAACAGCAGCAGCGGCAGCAACAGCAGCAGCAGCAGCAGCGGCAGCAGCAGCAGCAGCAACAGCAACAGCAACAGCGGCAGCAACAGCGGCAACAGCGGCAGCCCGGCAGCAGCAACAGCGGCAACAGCAACAGCGGCAGCAGCGGCAACAGCGGCAGCGGCAACAGCGGCAGCAGCAGCGGCAACAACAACAGCAACAGCAGCGGCAACAGCAACAGCAGCAACAACAGCAGCGGCAGCGGCAACAGCAGCAGCGGCAGCAACGCAACAGCGGCAACAGCAACAGCGGCAGCGGCAGCGGCAGCGGCAACAGCAACAGCAGCGCAACAGCGGCAACAGCAGCAGCAACGGCAGCAGCGGCAACAGCAACAACAGCAACAGCAACAGCGGCAACAGCGGCAACAGCAACAGCAACAGCAACAGCGGCAACAGCGGCAGCAGCGGCAACAGCAACAGCAGCAGCAACAGCAGCGGCAACAGCAACGGCAGCGGCAACAGCAGCAGCAACAGCGGCAGCGACGCAACAGCAGCAACAGCAGCGGCAACAGCAGCAGCAGCGGCAACAGCGGCAGCGGCAACAGCAACAGCAGCAACAGCGGCAACAGCAGCAGCGGCAGCGGCAACAGCAGCGGCAACAGCGGCAACAGCAGCAACAGCAGCAACAAGCGGCAGCGGCAACAGCAGCAACAGCGGCAACAGCAACAGCAACAGCGGCAGCAGCGGCAACAGCAGCGGCAACAGCAACAGCGGCAGCAACGGCAACAGCAGCAACAGCAACAACAGCAACTGACAGCAACAGCAGCGGAACAGCAGCAGCGGCAACAGCAGCGGCAACAGCGGCAGCAGCAACAGCGGCAACAGCAGCAACAGCGGCAGCGGCAACAGCAGCAGCAACAGCGGCAGCAGCGGCAGCAGCAGCAGCAGCAGCGGCAGCGGCAGCTTCAGCGCAGCAGCAGCAGCAGCGGCAACAACAGCAGCAACAGCAACAGCGGCAACAACAGCGGCAACAGCAGCAGCGGCAGCAGCAGCGGCAACAGCAACAGCAGCAGCAACAGCGGCAGCAACAGCGGCAGCAGCAGCAGCGGCAACAGCAGCGGCAGGCAAACAGCAGCGGCAACAGCAGCAGCAGCAACAGCAACGCAACAGCAGCGGCAGCGGCAACAGCAGCAACAACAGCAACGGCAGCAACAGCAACGGCGGCAACAGCAGCAACAACAGCGGCAACAGCAGCAGCAACGGGCAACAGCGGCAACAGCAACAACAGCGGCAACAGCTGACAGCAACAGCAGCAGCAGCAACTGCAGCGGCAGCGGCAACAGCGGCAACAGCAACAGCAGCAGCAGCGGCAGCAGCAACAGCGGCAACAGCAACAGCAGCGGCAACAGCAGCAGCAACAGCGAGCAGCGGCAACAGCGAGCAGCAACAGCGGCAGCGGCAACAACAGCGGCAACAGCGGCAGCAACAGCAGCGGCAGCAGCAGCAACAGCGAGCAACAACAGCAGCTGGCAGCGGCAGCAGCAGCAGCAACAGCGGCAACGGCAGCGGCAACAGCAACAGCAACAGCGGCAACAGCAACAGCAACGGCAGCGGCAGCGACAGCAGCGGCAACAACAGCGGCAACAGCAACAGCGGCAACAACAACAGCAGCAACAGCGGCACAGCAACAGCAGCAACAGCGGCAACAGCAGCAACGGCAACAGCGGCAACAGCAACAGCAGCAACAGCAGCGGCAACAACAGCGGCAGCAACAGCGGCAGCAGCAACAGCGGCAACAGCAGCGGCAACAGCGGCAACGCAGCAACAGCGGCAACAGCGGCAACAGCAGCGGCAACGGCAGCAACAGCAGCGGCAGCGGCAGCAGCAGCAGCAGCGGCAACAGCAACAGCGGCAACAGCGGCAGCAGCGGCAGCAACAGCGGCAGCAGCAACAACAGCAGCAGCGGCAGCAACAGCGGCAGCGGCAACAGCGGCAGCAGCAGCGGCAGCAGCAGCAACGGGCAGCAGCAGCGGCAACAGCAGCGGCAGCAACAACAGCAGCGGCAACAGCGGCAACAGCAACAGCAGCGGCGCAGCAGCGGCAACAGCAACAACAGCGGCAGCAGCAGCGGCAACAGCAGCAGCGGCAACAGCAGCAGCGGCGGCAACAGCGGCAGCGGCAGCAACAGCAACAGCGGCAACAGCGGCAACAGCAGCAACTGGCGGCAACAGCGGCAACAGCGGCAACAACAGCAGCAGCGGCAACAGCGGCAGCGGCAGCGGCAGCAGCAACAGCGGCAACAGCAGCGGCAACAGCGGCAGCGGCAGCAACAGCGGCAGCGGCAACCAGCAGCAGCGGGCGCAACAGCGGCAACAGCAGCAGCGGCAACAGCGGCAGCGGCAGCGGCAACAGCAACAGCAACAGCGGCAACAGCAGCGGCAGCGGCAGCAGCGGCAGCGGCAGCAGCAGCAGCAACAGCGGCAACAGCAACAGCAACAGCAGCAACAGCAGCGGCGGCAACAGCGGCAACAGCAACAACAGCAGCGGCAACTGCGGCAACAACAGCAGCAGCAGCAGCAACAGCAACAGCAACAACAGCAGCAGCAACGCAACAGCAGCTGCTGAACAACAGCAGCCTGCAGCTGGCAACAGCGGCAACAACAGCAACAGCGGCAACTGAACAGCAGCTACAGCAACAGCAACAACAACAGCGGCAGCAGCAACAGCAGCAGCAGCAGCAACAGCAACTGCTGCTGCTGCTGCTGCAACAACAACTGCTGCTGCTGCTGCTGCTGCTGCTGCTGCTGCTGCAACAGCTGCTGCTGCTGCTGCTGCTGCTGCTGCTACTGCTGCTGCTGCTTGCTGCTGCTGCTACTACTGCTGCTGCTACTACTACTACTGCTGCTGCTACTACTACTACTGCTACTGCTACTACTGCTACTGCTACTACTACTGCTACTATGTGTAGACGTCTTCTCTGTCAGACCGCGAGTGTGTGTTCTTGGCGTGTTCTTAACGTGTTCTTAACGTGTTCTTGGCGTATTCTTAACGTGTTCTTAACGTGTTCTTGGCGTGTTCTCCTTCAGACCGTGGCTCAGTGGCGAAAGGCGAAGTATCATGAGATGCCCGAGTACGAGAACTTTAAACACCTGCTGCAGGCGCCTGTGGACGACGCCCAAGAACTGCTCCACACACGCTTCCCCACGCCACGCTACATCGACACGGAACATGGAGGCTCGCAGGTACTGCCGCCGCCGACAGCTGCCAAACTGCCACCAAATCGCCACCAACCCACATCCAACCCCACCACCAACCACACCACCAAACCACCGCCAACCACACCACCAAACCACCACCAAACCACCGCCAACCCCACCACCAACCCCACCATCAACCCCACCATCAAACCACAACCAACCCACCACCAAACCACCACCAACCACACCACCAACCCCACCACCAACCACACCACCAACCCCACCACCAACCACACCACCAAACCACAACCAACCCACCACACCACCAAACCACAAACAACCCACCGCCAACCCCACCACCAACCACACCA
This sequence comes from Paratrypauchen microcephalus, assembly GCA_036785185.1. Taxonomy (NCBI): domain Eukaryota; kingdom Metazoa; phylum Chordata; class Actinopteri; order Gobiiformes; family Gobiidae; genus Paratrypauchen; species Paratrypauchen microcephalus. Next base: position 401,685 of record JAVJIX010000322.1, read on the forward strand.
CCAACCACACAACCAAACCACCGCCAACCCCACCACCAACCCCACCACCAACCCCACCACCAACCACACAACCAAACCACCGCCAACCCCACCACCAACCACATCACCAACCACACCGCCAAACCACCGCCAACCACACCACCAAACCACCGCCAACCACACCGCCAACCCCACCACCAAACCACCGCCAACCCCACCACCAACCACACCACCAAATCACAACCAACCCACCACCAAACCACACCACCAACCCCACCGCCAACCCCACCACCAAACCACTGCCAACCACACCACCAAACCATCGCTAACCACACAACCAAACCACCGCCAACCCCACCACCAAACCACCACCAACCACACCGCCAACCCCACCGCCAAACCACCGCCAACCACACCGCCAACCCCACCACCAACCCCACCACCAAACCACCGCCAACCACACCACCAAACCACCGCCAACCACACCACCAACCCCACCGCCAACCACAACACCAACCACACCGCCAACCCCACCACCAACCCCACCACCAACCCACAACCAATCCACCACCAAACCACCGCCAACCCCACCACCAACCACACCACCAACCCCACCACCAAACCACCGCCAACCCCACCGCCAACCCCACCGCCCACCACACCACCAAACCATCGCCAACCACACCACCAACCACACCACCAACCACACCACCAACCACACCACCAACCCCACCACCAACCACACCACCAACCACACCACCAACCCCACCACCAAACCACCGCCAACCACACCACCAACCGCACCACCAAGCCACCGCCAACCCCACCACCAACCCCACCACCAACCACACCACTAACCCCACCACCAAACCACAACCAACCCACCACCAAACCCCCACCAACCACACCACCAACCCCACCACCAACCACACCACCAACCCCACCACCAAACCACCGCCAACCACACCACCAACCCCACCACCAACCCCACCACCAAACCACCGCCAACCCCACCATGGCCCTAACATAAAACAAACCTAAACTCGTTGAAAATCAGGCACAACCGTCTAATGTGACGTCAGGCCCCTCTGTGACCTCTGACCTCTGTTTCAGGCACGGTTCCTCCTCTCCAAAGTGAACCCCTCCCAGACCCACAACAACATGTACACCTGGGGTCAGGTAAGTGACCGTGTGACCGTCTGACATGTTCTGACCTGTTCTGACCTGTTCTGACCGATGCTGTGACCCTCAGGAGTCTGGCGCCCCCATCCTCACAGACGACGTCAGTCTACAGGTGTTTATGGACCACCTCAAGAAACTGGCCGTGTCCAGCGCCGCGTAAAGCCACACCCCCCCCACAGGAACTCCACCCACAAGAACCCCCAACCACATGGACCCCACCCACATTAACTTCGCCCAGAGGAACCCCCCACACAGGAACCCCCCATGGGACCCCTCCAGACTGTGCACCCCCATCAACAGTCCCCCAGACCCTGTGTCCAGCGCTGCGTAGATCCTACGGGACCCCCAAAAACAGTCCCACCTCCAAAAGTGTCCTGAGTCCAAACCGTGTTGGACCCCCAAAACTCCACCCACCACAAACCTGCGCCGCTCAGTATCCCCCCCAACCCCCCCCGCAGGGGGAACCCGACGGTCTGTGACCCCCACAGTCTCGGTCTCCCGTTTCTTTGGTTTTAAACGAGCTACAGCTGCCTTTACCCGTCTGTCCCCATCTTCTGTCCCCCTCTCTCCTGTCCCCCTCTCTCCTGTCCCCCCTCTTCTGTCCCCTTCTCTCCTGTCCCCCCTCTCCTGTCCCCCCTCTTCTGTCCCCTCTCCTGTCCCCCTCTCCTGTCCCCCCTCTTCTGTCCCTCTCCTGTCCCCCCTCTCCTGTCCCCCTCTTCTGTCCCCCCTCTCCTGCCCCCCTCTTCTGTCCCCCTCTCCTGTCCCCCTCTTCTGTCCCCCCTCTCCTGTCCCCCCCTCTTCTGTCCCCCTCTCCTGTCCCCCTCTTCTGTCCCCCTCTCCTGTCCCCCCTCTTCTGTCCCCCTCTCCTGTCCCCCCTCTTCTGTCCCCCTCTCCTGCCCCCTCTTCTGTCCCCCTCTCCTGTCCCCCCTCTCCTGTCCCCCTCTCCTGTCCCCCTCTTCTGTGCCCCCTCTTCTGTCCCCCCCTCTTCTGTCCCCCTCTTTTCTCCTCCAGCCTCGTCACGTTTGTGGAAATTTCACCAAAAATAAACACGTTCTGTTCTGTGCATGTCCTCGTCTCTGATTGGACAGAAGTGCTGTCCCTTAAACCGTTCATCCAATCAGAAGGGAGTTTGAAAAGTAGGCAGGACAGTTTTGGTGAAACGCGTTAAAAGGTCAATGTGAGGTCACGCGCTGGTTCCATGACGACGGAAAACAAAATTGCCACATTTACATGAGAACTTAAATTCTGATTAAGTAATTTAAGTCAGAATAAAAATGTATTCTGCTTTAAAAAGACCAGGTAAACACTTTATTCCTCCTGAAAATGATTATTCGGAAATAAACTTAATTCTGAATTATGTTTTTTTTCCGATTTTGAACCCAAATTTATTTATTCCTCGATCACATAAACGTTTATAGTCATTATTCCGGTAGTTCGGCGCTCATTGGGTCGTCCTTCCCAACGCACGGCAAGATGGCGATGCGAAGCAAAACGATTATTTTAATACGTTTGCTAGAAAAAACACGAACCAAACCGAGAGAAGTCAGTAGCAGCTGAAGTTTGTTTTCTTCCGGTCGTGTCCATGTCCAATCAGAACCTTCCCCCAGACGTTGAGTGGAATTAAAGATGATTTAACGAGTTTTCCACGTTAAGTCTGAGAATATTTGAATAGTTCAGAATTAAACATGTAAACGTGGCCGTCGTCTGTTTCACTAAAGCCGCGTCCGAACATTGAGGCGACAAACGTTAAATTGAAGTTATGACAAGGCCAAATGTTTCTGAATGTCATGTTTATTTTATAAATTTCTAATAAAAGTGTTCTGCAGCAGATTGTGTGTGGTGTTTTTGTTTGACCTGAGCCGCCGCCTGAGCCTCAACGAGCCGCTCTGTGAAACCTTCACCTCTTTGTAATATTCAGTGTTTTACTTCAATATTTGTAGATGTGACATTTTCATGTGAAGAACGACATGAGGCTGGTGTATTTTATTTTACAAACGGCTCTTTGACCAAAGTAAAAACACTTGAAGAGTTTATTGGAGGAACATGAAAACGATGAATAAACCAAAGTGTCCGAGTTCTCCATTTCCTCAAAAACAAAACTACAAATGTTTAAAAAACTCCTAAAACTTTACACTGAGCCAGTCTCTGCTGCGGGGGGGGCGGGCTCTGTTGTAGAAAGGGCGGGGTCTGTTGAAGGGGCGGGGACTGGTGCAGTGACCTCACATGGCGCTGGGGGAGGGACTTGTGTCGTGGGCGTGTCTGAGGGTTGGGGGTTTGACGAGGGCACAGGAGGGGCGGGGTCAGAGGGCGCAGGGGGCGGGGCATCTGTAGAAGGGGGTGGGGACTTGAGCGCTTCCTCCAGTTCGTTCATCTGCGCCGTGATGTCACTGGGATCTGCCTCCTGATTGGACAAGAGAACGTCCACCTCCATCGCACTGAGGACAGAGACAAAGAGGGACAGGGTGAGGACAGAGACAAAGAGGGACAGGGTGAGGACAGAGACAAAGAGGGACAGGGTGAGGACAGAGACAAAGAGGGACAGGGTGAGGACAGAGACAAAGAGGGACAGGGTGAGGACAGAGACAAAGAGGGACAGGGTGAGGACAGAGACAAAGAGGGACAGGGTGAGGGCGGAAGGAGACGAGGACAGTTTGAAACGGGACCACAACGGGACCACAACGGGACCACAACGGGACCACAACGGGACCAGAACGGGACCAGAACGGGACCACAACGGGACCACAACGGGACCAGAACGGGACCACAACGGGACTGACCTGGGCTCTGTTGCTGGGGGGCGGAGCTCCTGTGGCAGAGGACTCACTGGGACGGAGGTCTTCAGAGGATCTGGAACAAAAGGATTCAGTCAGGACCGGACCAGGACCGGACGTGAGGACTTGGACCTATGTTTAGGCGTTGCTAGTGAAAGGTTCCACTGAGGTCCTGAGGTTCTGAACTGTTCTGTTTCCATGGAGACCAGAGCCTGGTCCCGTCTCACCTGTTTTTAGAGATTCGAGTCCGTTCTGGTGAACGGCGGCGACGCTGTTCTCCATCTTAAAACGCTTCGACGGCGGGAGCATCTTTGAGTTCTGTCAAAAAACATCAGAGCATCAGTGTCCTGCTCAATGGCACAACAACACTCAAGACATCAGTGTCAGAGAGTCCTCCCCAAAGACCCCCTGTAGACCGGTTACAGACCGGTTCTAGACCTGGGGGGTATTCCATCAACGTCGCTAAACATAGCGGCGCCCAAGTGGTTAAGCGTCCTCGTCCTGGCCTGGACGCGTGGCCGTCGGCCGCGATGGTGCGTCCCTGTGATATACGCCCCTGTGATATACGCCCCTGTGATATACGCCCCTGTGATATACGCCCCTGTGATATACGCCCCTGTGATATATACGCCCCTGTGATATACGCCCCTGTGATATATACGCCCCTGTGATATACGCCCCTGTGATATACGTCCCTGTGATATACGCCCCTGTGATATACGTCCCTGTGATATACGCCCCTGTGATATACGCCCCTGTGATATACGCCCCTGTGATATACGCCCCTGTGATATACGCCCCTGTGATATACGCCCCTGTGATATACGCCCCTGTGATATACGCCCCTGTGATATACACTGTTACGTGCGGTACATTTTTAATACGAGACGCGTACTTCTGTTTTTCAAGGGACGGTTGGTTACACTAAACACAACTATACGTATATATATATATATATATATATATATATATATATATATATATATATATATACACCCAAAATCTTTCCTAACGCATTTGCACAGAAAAACAACCCCAAAAAAACACGGCTGAAAAAAAAGGAGAGGACTCGCTACGGTTTGTCACGTGGGAAACCAGAGTTCGATACTCAAGGAGAACAGATAAAATGTTTATATTCATATTTGTAGAGCAGTCTTTCAGTTTCTTTACTGTGTAAAAGTATTTGCTCCAATAATACGTTAAATTGTGTTATCTTGTCTTTGAGCAGGAATAATGTGAAGAGGACTGTTTTACAGGTAAAGACAAAGCATAAAAACATTTTGCAGAGTGGTAAGTAGGCTAATATTAATATTATTATTCAGTAAAATTAGTAATACTGTTGAAATGGTGCCTTCATTTAATTTAAAATCAACAGTAGCTACCAAGCCACAGGAGGTGGGAGCCCCCCTCAAAAGGAGCTGCACTGGCCCTAAACCGGGGTCGCCCACTGGTGGAGGATCAATAGGATTTCATTAAAGAGGCTTGCACAGCATCTCTGAAGCAAATTTGTTGAATCACTGAAATGTTGCATCATGGAGTGTGCCTGTTATTTGGCTACATTTTGTTTTAAAAGTAAAGGTTTACCTGTAACTGTATTCTTTGATAGAGATGTCACATAAAATATAAAGTGTCAATGTCGTCAAGTGAGAGTGGTGTTAGGACTAACTGATATAAGTTATGTGATGATAAGAATAATTTTAGGTTAAATTCATTCACATTTGTGTAATGTGTGGCAAATGTAAATTCGTGAAAATATAACACATAATTGACTTGTGCATGAAAACGTCAGTAACAGGAATTGAACCCGGGACTCCCACATGAAAGACGCAGGACTTAACCACTCGACCAAAGTGTTTCTCCATAACAACTATGGAATTCTTTTATCTGATAATGTCATAAAGAAGATTTTAAATTACTGGAAATTTGTCAAAATAACCAAGAACGTAAGGTAATTTTTTTTGCTGATATTGTTTTCGGACAACACAGACAGTCATGTGGGAGGTGTGCGGAAGTGTTTGTTTGACACTCTGTTTCCTGCAGGTACGTATTCTCTGCAACACCGCCTGATTAAGTCTGATCGTTAGCCTGGTCGTTAGCCTGATCATTAGCCTGATCGATAACCTGCGCGGGACCAGGCGAGTTCAGAGGACGATGTTGCCGCAGTAACTCAGCAGGGACTAATGTTAGCGAGAGTCATGGAACCGACCTGTCGCTAAAGCTAGTGCGTTTGCTGTTAGCCGCGTTGATGAACCCCTCTGGACTCACCTCCATGTAGCGCACGTTCTTGGAGGTTCCAGGGAGGACCTTCATACGGTTCACCTCATCCAGAATCCCCAGACACCGAGCCACCTGCAGCAGAACCAGGACTGAGACACGGCCCGGGTCTGGTCCAGTCCCAGTCTTGGTCTTGGTCCAGGTCCAGTCCCGGTCTTGGTCCTGGTCCAGTCCCAGTCTTGGTCCTGGTCCAGTCCCAGTCTTGGTCTTGGTCCTGGTCCAGTCCCGGTCTTGGTCCTGGTCCAGTCCCAGTCTTGGTCCTGGTCCAGTCCCAGTCTTGGTCTTGGTCCAGGTCCAGTCCCGGTCTTGGTCCAGGTCCAGTCCCAGTCCCAGTCTTGGTCCAGGTCCAGGTCCAGTCCCAGTCCCAGTCCCAGTCTTGGTCTTGGTCCAGGTCCAGTCCCGGTCTTGGTCTTGGTCCAGGTCCAGTCCCGGTCTTGGTCCAGGTCCAGTCCCAGTCCCGGTCTTGGTCTTGGTCCAGGTCCAGTCCCGGTCTTGGTCCAGTCCCAGTCCCGGTCTTGGTCTTGGTCCAGTCCCAGTCCCGGTCTTGGTCTTGGTCCAGTCCCAGTCCCGGTCTTGGTCTTGGTCCAGGTCCAGTCCCGGTCTTGGTCTTGGTCCAGTCCCAGTCCCGGTCCAGGTCCAGTCCCGGTCTTGGTCCTGGTTCAGTGCCAGTCCCAGTCCCGGTCTTGGTCCTGGTTCAGTCCTGGTCCGGTTCCTGTTTCTCACCTCAATGTTTCGGACTTCCAGGGGTGCAGGTGCGGTGGCAGGTGCGGTGGCAGGTGCGGTGGCAGGTGCGGTGGCAGGGGCAGGGGGGTTGGTGATGTAATCTTGAGCCGCCTGTCGCACCTGAGTCTGAAGAGACTCAAACTCCCGATAAATGTCCGGAAACGAAGGACGGGAACCACCGCGCTCCACCTCAACACAAACACACACATGAGGACGCACAAACACACACATGAGGACGCACAAACACACACATGAGGACGCACAAACACACACATGAGGACGCACAAACACACACATGAGGACGCACAAACACACACATGAGGACGCACAAACACATGAGGATGCACAAACACACACATGAGGACGCACAAACACACACATGAGGACGCACAAACACACACATGAGGACGCACAAACACACACATGAGGACGCACAAACACACACATGATGCACAAACGCACACATGAGGACGCACAAACACACACATGAGGACGCACAAACACACACATGAGGACGCACAAACACACACATGAGGACGCACAAACACACACATGAGGACGCACAAACACACACATGAGGATGCACAAACACACACATGAGGACGCACAAACACACATGAGGATGCACAAACACACACATGAGGACGCACAAACACACACATGAGGACGCACAAACACATGAGGATGCACAAACACACACATGATGCACAAACACACACATGAGGACACACAAACACACACATGAGGACGCACACACACACACATGATGCACAAACACACACATGAGGACGCACAAACACACACATGAGGACGCACAAACACACACATGAGGACGCACAAACACACACACATGAGGACGCACAAACACACACATGATGCACAAACACACACATGAGGACGCACAAACACACACATGATGCACAAACACACACATGAGGACGCACACACACACATGATGCACAAACACACACATGAGGACGCACACACACACATGATGCACAAACACACACATGAGGACGCACACACACACACATGAGGACGCACACACACACACATGAGGACGCACACACACACACATGAGGACGCACACACACACACATGAGGATGCACACACACACACGAGGATGCACAAACACACACATGAGGACACACAAACGCACCCATGAGGATGCACAAACACACATGAGGACGCACAAACACACACATGAGGACGCACAAACACACACATGAGGACGCACAAACACACACATGAGGACGCACAAACGCACACATGAGGATGCACAAACACACACATGAGGACGCACAAACACACACATGAGGACGCACAAACACACACATGAGGACGCACAAACGCACACATGAGGATGCACAAACGCACACATGAGGACGCACAAACACACACATGAGGACGCACAAACACACACATGAGGACGCACAAACACACACATGAGGATGCACAAACACATTTTCATTTGAGCGTTTGAAAACAAAAGTTACGCATTTAACTATGGTTCTATGACTCCCTCCTGACCACCAGAGGGCGGTGGAGGTAAGTGAAGGAGGGACCCCATCAAAGATCCTTCCTGCGAGGTCTTCTCTAGACTAATGCCCTCCTCAGCTGTGATCCAAGCATTTGTGTATTTTAATAGTTACGCATGGGCAGAACACCAGTGAGAAAACAACTTCCACTTGCCAGGCCGTTCTGGCATTCAACAGTGTTCGTCCAACAGGATTGCGTCGAATAGGATTGGTGAGACCGATCAGCTGCAGCTCGGGCCCGCCAATGGCCATACTCACAGTTGGAGGTGATGAGGACTGGGGACAGCAGATCTCTCCTGGCTGGAAGACGCCATTGGAGACCACAACACAGACTGTACAGCAACGGAAACCACGGCCGTGCCGGCTAGTATCGGGCGACCGGAAACTCTGTGGCCTTCCTGGAGAACCCTCTGTAAGGTCGGCCAAACCAGAGGAAGAGGGGGAAAAACAGTGTGTGCCAGGGCATCCTGTCCCAGAGAACCTGGCTCCCTCATGAGGGAGAACCACAGAGGACAGTGAGTCGACTCCTTTGAGGCAAACAGATCCACCTCTGCCCGCCCAAACAGGTTCCAGATCCTGTGCACCTCCTCTGGGTGAAGATGCCATTCCCCTGGAGGAGGTACCCTCCGGGAAAGATAACCTGCAACTTGATTGCCACTCCCATGTCAACAGATCTTGAGACACCCTGAGAAGTCGTGCTGATCTGATGCCCCCTGATGGTTTATGTGATAAATGGTCAAAGTGTTGACCGACCGAATAAAAACATGTTTTCTTCTCAGGTGTGACAGAAAGCTCCTGAGAGCCAAATAGACAACAGGCAACTCCAAAACATTTGATGTGGTCTAAACAATCCCTGGCAGACTTAAACTTAGACAAACTTTATTGATCCACAGGGGAAATTGCTAGACCATACCCAGACCAAGTTGGCCCGAGTTGGAGTCAGGTTGCTCTTCTCCATATCACCGTGAAGCCCAAGTGGGCCACATGTACAAGCAGGTGATCGGTGTCCTGCTTCACACGCACTTTGGATGGAGCGCAAATCAGCCAATCCAGATATGGCAATATCTTCAGTCCGGTGGCTTGTAAAGGACCAAGGGTGAACACTCTCAGAGAGCCCAAATGGCAGAACCTGGAATTGCCAATGATGATCTCGATAAGCAAACCTGACAAATCTCCAGTGTTGTGGTGCAATGAGCACATGAAAGTAAGCATCTTTGAGGTCTATAGACGTGAACCATTCCCCCACTGCAAGGGTTTGGAGAAGCTCTGCTGAGGTGAGCATGTGGAACGACAAGATCTTCATGAAACGATCCAGAATAGGACGAAATCTGCCTCTCTTTTTGGGTACGAGGAAGTAGTAGCCCCTGGGCTACAGCAGAGGATCTACTGCTTCAATGGCCCCTTTGGCCAAGAGGGTGGACAGCTCCTGATCCAGTGCTTGAGCTTTTGCCGGGTTGTTGATTATCGTCATCCTGACCCGGCCCGTCATGTGTGGCCGGCGTCGGAACTGCAGCCGGTATCCATGAGCAAAAGTGGCAACCACCCATGGATCTGATGCATGAGCAGCCCAATAACTGAGCTGCTGATGGGAGAAGTATCCGCCGGCCGGCCTCAGGGTTTCAATTCCTGGCTCCACGGCCCTTAGGGGCCCTAGGGGGGCAGCGACCTGTGTCTGAAGTTCTGGGCTGCCGCATTGGATAGTGCGGTTCACTCTGAAAATTCCAGACAGGCCTGTCTTGGCCTAGGCCAGGCCAAGACAGGCCTGTCTTGGGGGGGCGGCATAGCTCTGCTGAGGACAGAAAGTTGCCGTCTCGTCTGTCGAGCATGGAGAGTTCATTCCAGTGCCTCTAGGGCAACTGAACCAAACACACTGCGGAGGGTCTTGCCTCCGTCAGGGATGATACATGGGATACATGAGGTAAATACCTTGGCGAGCAGCAGCTCCCACAGACTCATCACTTTGGACAAACGCGGAAGAACGACGTCCATGAGGTCCTCGTCCTCACACAGGTCCACCATCTGAACACACACATGTTACACACACACGTTACACACACACACTACACACACTACACACACAGGTCCACCATCTGAACACACACATGTTACACACACATGTTACACACACATGTTACACACACACGTTACACACACACTACACACACAGGTCCACCATCTGAACACACACATGTTACACACACACGTTACACACACTACACACACAGGTCCACCATCTGAACACACACATGTTACACACACACGTTACACACACACGTTACACACACACGTTACACACACACAGGTCCACCATGTGAACACACACATGTTACACACTACACACTACACAC
>JAVJIX010000322.1:417500-435000 GCA_036785185.1 Paratrypauchen microcephalus
GGACAGAGAGAGGAGCCAATCAGAGGACAGAGAGAGAGAGAGACGACCGAATCAGAGGACAGAGAGAGAGGAGCCAAACAGAGGACAGAGAGAGAGGAGCCAATCAGAGGACAGAGAGAGAGGAGCCAAACAGAGGACAGAGAGAGAGGAGCCAAACAGAGGACAGAGAGAGAGGAGCCAAACAGAGGACAGAGAGAGAGGAGCCAAACAGAGGACAGAGAGAGGAGCCAAACAGAGGACAGAGAGAGAGGAGCCAAACAGACGACAGAGAGAGAGGAGCCAAACAGAGGACAGAGAGAGGAGCCAAACAGAGGACAGAGAGAGAGGAGCCAATCAGAGGACAGAGAGAGAGGAGCCAATCAGAGGACAGAGAGAGGAGCCAATCAGAGGACAGAGAGAGGAGCCAATCAGAGGACAGAGAGAGAGAGGAGCCAATCAGAGGACAGAGAGAGAGAGAGAGAGGAGCCAAATAGAGGACAGAGAGAGAGGAGCCAATCAGAGGACAGAGAGAGAGAGGAGCCAAACAGAGGACAGAGAGAGAGAGAGAGGAGCCACATAGAGGGCACAGAGAGAGAAGCCAATCAGAGGCCAGAGAGAGAGAGAGAGAGAGAGAGAGAGAGAGGAGCCAATCAGAGGACAGAGAGAGAGGAGCCAAACAGCGGACAGAGGGAAAGGAGCCAATCAGAGGCCAGAGAGAGAGGAGCCAAGCAGAGGACAGGGAGAGAGGGGCCAAACAGAGGACAGAGAGAGAGAGAGATAGGAGCCAATCAGAGGACAGAGAGAGAGAGAGAGAGGAGCCAATCAGAGGACAGAGAGAGGAGCCAATCAGAGGACAGAGAGAGAGGAACCAATCAGAGGACAGAGAGAGAGGAGCCAAACAGACGACAGAGAGAGAGGAGCCAAACAGAGGACAGAGAGAGGAGCCAAACAGAGGACAGAGAGAGAGGAGCCAATCAGAGGACAGAGAGAGAGGAGCCAATCAGAGGACAGAGAGAGGAGCCAATCAGAGGACAGAGAGAGAGAGAGAGGAGCCAAATAGAGGACAGAGAGAGAGAGAGAGGAGCCAAACAGAGGACAGAGAGAGAGGAGCCAAACAGAGGACAGAGAGAGAGGAGCCAAACAGAGGACAGAGAGAGAGGAGCCAAACAGAGGACAGAGAGAGAGAGAGGAGCCAAACAGAGGACAGAGAGAGAGGAGCCAATCAGAGGACAGAGAGAGAGGAGCCAAACAGAGGACAGAGAGAGAGGAGCCAATCAGAGGACAGAGAGAGAGGAGCCAAACAGAGGACAGAGAGAGAGAGGAGCCAATCAGAGGACAGAGAGAGAGAGAGGAGCCAAACAGAGGACAGAGAGAGAGAGAGGAGCCAATCAGAGGACAGAGAGAGAGAGAGGAGCCAATCAGAGGACAGAGAGAGAGGAGCCAATCAGAGGACAGAGAGAGAGGAGCCAATCAGAGGACAGAGAGAGGAGCCAATCAGAGGACAGAGAGAGAGAGAGAGGAGCCAAATAGAGGACAGAGAGAGAGGAGCCAAATCAGAGGGACAGAGAGAGAGAGGAGCCAATCAGAGGACAGAGAGAGAGAGAGAGGAGCCAAACAGAGGACAGAGAGAGAGAGGAGCCAAACAGAGGGCAGAGAGAGAGAGAGAGGGGGAGCCAATCAGAGGACACAGAGAGAGAGAGAGGAGCCAATCAGAGGACAGAGAGAGAGAGAGAGAGGAGCCAAACAGAGGACAGAGAGAGAGAGAGAGGAGCCAATCAGAGGACAGAGAGAGAGAGAGAGGAGCCAATCAGAGGACAGAGAGAGAGAGAGGAGCCAATCAGAGGACAGAGAGAGAGAGAGAGGAGCCAATCAGAGGACAGAGAGAGAGAGAGAAAGAGCCAATCAGAGGACAGAGAGAGAGGAGCCAATCAGAGGACAGAGAGAGAGGAGCCAAACAGAGGACAGAGAGAGAGAGCCAATCAGAGGAGAGAGAGAGGAGCCAAACAGAGGACAGAGAGAGAGGAGCCAATCAGAGGACAGAGAGAGGAGCCAATCAGAGGACAGAGAGAGAGAGAGAGGAGCCAAATAGAGGACAGAGAGAGAGAGAGAGGAGCCAAATAGAGGACAGAGAGAGAGGAGCCAATCAGAGGACAGAGAGAGGAGCCAATCAGAGGACAGAGAGAGAGAGAGGAGCCAAATAGAGGACAGAGAGAGAGGAGCCAAACAGAGGACAGAGAGAGAGGAGCCAAACAGAGGACAGAGAGAGAGAGGAGCCAAACAGAGGACAGAGAGAGAGAGAGGAGCCAAACAGAGGACAGAGAGAGAGAGGAGCCAATCAGAGGACAGAGAGAGAGAGAGGAGCCAATCAGAGGACAGAGAGAGAGAGAGAGGAGCCAATCAGAGGACAGAGAGAGAGAGAGAGGAGCCAATCAGAGGACAGAGAGAGAGAGAGAGAGGAGCCAATCAGAGGACACAGAGAGAGAGAGAAGAGCCAATCAGAGGACACAGAGAGAGAGAGAAGAGCCAATCAGAGGACAGAGAGAGAGGAGCCAATCAGAGGACAGAGAGAGAGGAGCCAATCAGAGGACAGAGAGAGAGAGAGAGAGGAGCCAAACAGAGGACAGAGAGAGAGGAGCCAATCAGAGGACAGAGAGAGGAGCCAATCAGAGGACAGAGAGAGGAGCCAAACAGAGGACAGAGAGAGAGGAGCCAAACAGAGGACAGAGAGAGAGAGAGAGAGGAGCCAATCAGAGGACAGAGAGAGAGAGGAGCCAAACAGAGGACAGAGAGAGAGGAGCCAAACAGAGGACAGAGAGAGAGAGGAGCCAAACAGAGGACAGAGAGAGAGGAGCCAAACAGAGGACAGAGAGAGAGAGGAGCCAAACAGAGGACAGAGAGAGAGGAGCCAATCAGAGGACAGAGAGAGAGGAGCCAATCAGAGGACAGAGAGAGAGGAGCCAAACAGAGGACAGAGAGGAAGAGGAGCCAATCAGAGGACAGAGAGAGAGAGAGAGAGGAGCCAATCAGAGGACAGAGAGGAAGAGGAGCCAATCAGAGGACAGAGAGAGAGAGAGGAGCCAATCAGAGGACAGAGAGAGAGAGGAGCCAAACAGAGGACAGAGAGAGAGAGAGAGAGGAGCCAAACAGAGGACAGAGAGAGAGGAGCCAAACAGAGGACAGAGAGAGAGAGAAGCCAATCGGAGGACAGGGGGTGCTGGGTGGTACCTCTTCTTCGTCCTCGTCCTCGTCCTCCTCTTCGTCCTCGTCGTCTTCACTGTCGTCTCCGCCCGGCAACAAGACTTTGGGCTGCTGTGATTGGTTGTTGTCTCCTGAGGCCTTGGGCTCCTCTGATTGGCCATTGTCTCCTGTGGGCAGGGCCTTCTCTCCTGTGTCCTCAGGTGTGATGGGGTCTCCGTGAGTCGGGTTCAGCCTGAGGACAGGTGAAGGACAGGTGAAGGGGCAGGTGCATGGGCTCTACTCACGCTGACGTCACAAAAGCTGCAGACTGTTGGAAACCTGTGGATGACGACTTTTGGGCTCTGTTGGCGACAGTAATTCTAACAAAATCTGAGAAAACTGAGAATAAAAGCCTGGTGTTCCTCATCTAGATCCTAGATCTACATCTGTAGTCTTTGTTCCTGTTGATTTGTGTATTATAATTTGTCTGACCATCCATCCATTTTCTTCTGCTTATGCGGGTTTAGTCACAGGGGCAACAGCCTAAACCGATCTGCTGCCCAGATCTCCTGCACCGCCCCTATGGATCCTCCTGCGGGCGGTGGGTCCATGGGAGGGCTGTGCCCGGCCGGGCCCCGTGGGGGAAGGCCTGGGCACCAGACACTCTCTGTCATGTGCCCACCCCAGGCCTGGCTCCAGGGTGGGGTGCCGGTGATGCCAATCCAGGCGCCGTAACTGGCCTTCCTGTGTTTCTCATCACAGGGGCACTGCAGCGTTCTGTTCTGTAAACCTGCACTCAGTCCCGTTCCCCATGGAAAACCTGCCGCTGAATCCACCATTTTACCGCGCGCCAATGTCGGTTTTACCGCGCGCCAATGTGGGTTTCTGGGAATAGAGTCAGGGGCCAGGGTCAGCGGTCAGACTCACCTGTAGTGGCGGTTGAGTCCTCCCACGCCGATGTAAGCCTTGTCACAGCTCTGGCACTGGAAGGACCTGGACTTGAGGCTGTACCAGACCACTGAGTCCGAGTCCTCTGAGGGGGCGGGGCCTGAGGGGGTGGGGCCTGACGGGGGCAGGGCCGCGGCACGCCCCTCCTCCTCCTCACTCATGTCCGAATAATCGTCCGAGTCCGACTGGTGTGAGTCCGCCAGGTCCTCCGTCTTTATGAACTTATAATCCTTCGCCTTGTACTGGAGAGAGAGAGAGGGTCTGAACGAGGTCTGAACCAGGTCTGAACCGGGTCTAAACCAAGACTAAACCAGGACTAAACCAGGACTAACTCTGGTCTGGACTCACCTTGGGAGGTCTGGAGACTCGTCCAGACCTGGTCTGGATTTTGATGGCCTTCTTCTCTTTCTTCTTGGTTTTTTTGGGTTTGGGCTCCTGGAGGTCTGTGGTGGGGCTCTGGTCTGGTCGAGGGTCAAGTTTGGTCTCTGGTCTGGACTCTGGGTCGGGTTTGGGGGCAGGGCCGTGGGTCTGAGGGGTGTGTGTGGGTTTGAGGGCAGAGTTCTGGTTCACATTGGGACTTTTGGGAGCAGAGTTCTGGACTGTGGTTTTGGTGATGAGGGTTTTGGCGTTTGGCGAGGCCAGAGACGGGGCGGTCTTTATCGGCGCCTGGACCCTGACCAGGGGGGTGGGGCCTGTGAGGGGTTTGGAAGGGGTCTTGGTGGTGATGGTGGTGCCGGTCGCCGGTGTGATGGTGGTTATGGTGGTCCGAGCGGGACTCTGAACCTTGATGGTGGGTCTGGCCGGGGTTTGGACCTGAACTCTGATGGGGGAGGAGGTTTTTGGGGAGACCACAGGGACGAGAAGCTGCAGGGGCTCCATCGGACTCTGCTGGAGGAAGATGGGCCCGGACTGCCCGCCCACCACAGACTGCCCCACCACAGACTGCAGCGTGAGCAGCTGGGGCCTGGACGTCTGCGCAGACGGGTCCCCTTTGGACGGGACCTGGATTTGGATCCGGACCGGCTCCGGCTGTGACAGAACACAAGGTTAGTGCTGATTCTGTTCCTCCACAGACGATATAAAGAGGACTGAGAAAGTGAAGCTCCAAATGAGGCTCAGCGAGGCTAGCAGTTACAGCAGCTAATCTGGAGCACAGGTCATATCTGACCGCGAGTATCATAGCAACCAAAGAGCCAATCAGGAGCGAGGCTGTTGAAGGTAACGCCCCCTACACTGCCAATCAAACCTGTTGCTAACGTTTAAGGAAAAGTAACGTTTTTACAATCTGGACCTTATTTCGGTGATAAAACATCATTTACTCACCCGTTGTACTTTGGTGTCATTTGGAGTATTTCCGGAGATTTCGGAGTTTGGCGATATCCGTTTAACGTGAGTGGTCGAGGCACCAAATAACACAAACTATCACTTTTCAAATGACAAAAGTTCAGTGTGTGAGTTTACACTTTGGTTTGAGTCAAAAGTGGAACCAGAGATCCAGTCATGGTTCTGATTGGACGACGTTATCGAGGACCGCGCACATTCACAGCTCCGAAATCTCCGGAAATACTCCAAATGACACCAAAGTAGAATGGGTGTGTAAATGACGTTTTATCACCCAAATAAGGTCCAGATTGTAAAAACGTTATTTTTCCTTTAATGGGAGGGGCCTCGAGGGAAGAAGGCACCTGATTGGTCTGTTCTTAATGTTCAGATCTGGATTTAAGGACAAAATGTTGAAGTCTAAGCCCCAGGGTCATGTAGAGCGGGTCAAAGGTACAGGGGGAGGGGCCACGCTTTTACACACAAACTGAACTGGAGCCAAAGTCCGTGGAGCCCAATCATGCCCATGAACACTTTCTGTTTGGAAGTTTCTCTGGACTAACATATCAGACAGCATTAGTATCCAGAGTAGGGATGCAAATTATCGATTAATTCATTAATCTATAGTTGATTGACCTTATCGATCGACTTACGATTAATTGATAAGCGGCGTTTTTTCACCTGAATTTGAGTGTTTCAATAGGGTCTTTAAGAATATAAGCTATAGTAACATAACACTGAGTCATAAATATATCATAGTATTATTATATTGTATATTCCTCAATTAATTATTCCTTAGTAAAAAGCAGACAAATGTATTGATGCTGAAGAACAAAATACATTCTTTATTGAAAATAAATTGAGGACGTTTTTTGTAAAAATGAAACTCGCGCTTGGTACATGCGGTTTGACGCAGAGCTCCGTGATATGAAATAATTTTTTAAAAATGAATTGATCGGGGAAAACGTTTCACACACACACACACACGTACACACACACACACACACACACACACACACACGGGCACACGGGCACACGGGCACACGGGCCGGACAGAGGGCTGCTTCCACTGCGCTTTCACGTGGAGCCTGCTACGGCCCGGAGCGAAGGAGCACGTGCAGCGCGCCGCGCACGTGTTCACGCAGACAGCGGGACACGGAGCGAACCAAGCGGGAAAAATTGAGTGGGCAGGAGAACATTTTGCACTGCTTCTAGATCCGGCCGCGGATGTAACGCTATGGTCCTTCTCGCGAGTGGGTTTGCATCTCGTGTTCACATTCCAGAGTAGCGCCCTCTCCTCTAGCGATTAGTTGCAATTACTGCATTTTAATCAACCAATGTCTTGATCGACAATTAATCATAAGTCGATGAATTGTTGACATCCCTAATCCAGAGCTCACCTTCTTCTGCAGCAGCTGCACTGGACTGCTCTTCTGAAGGACACTCTGGGGGCTCAGCGTTTTGGTGACTGCAGGTTTGGGGCTGATGGTCTGGATCTGGACCTGTCTGGCCTGAGTTACACCTGGTTTAGTCTGGGTGAGTACTGGTCTGACTTGGGTTAGTCCTGGTTTAGCCTGGGTCTGGAGCAGAGCAGGTTTGGGGCTCTGTTTGGCCACATGCTGAGCCACAGTCTTCAGCTGTTGTGAGGCTCCGGTGAGTCCACTCTGAGAAACCACCTGGATCTGAACTGGACCGGACTGGACCTGGGCTTTGGACACCTGAGGAGCAGAGGAGGAGCAGAGGGGGTTCAGTAGGAGGAGAAGAAGGTATGACAGTATATGACAGTACATCTTCTAAGCCAGGGGTCACCAAGGGCTACACAGGACTAGTTTGCTACAAACCTCCTAAATAACAAAACTGCATGGATAACTAACATTATAATAGTGATATTAAAATAGCAGTAGTTATTATAACACTATGTGAAGTGATTGCTCAATAATAATTATTTTCCACAATTATCAGTAATTTACACAGCAATATTTTTGACTGCGGTGTATATGTCAACTCCCCCTGTTGTCTTCAGTGGCAGAAGTGTCAGCAGTTATTCTTTTGGCGCTGGCGCTGTCTACCAACTCATCACATTGGACACTACGGGGCCGTTTAGACGAGGACGATTGCGACTGAAAACAACAAAATATTCTATGGGAATATCGGACTCTGAAACCGCAAAAATCTGAAGACTCCTTCCAGAGTGTGGAGTTCTGAAGACGGCCCAGGTCGTGTCTCCGTCTAAACGGCAAGAAGCGCAAAACATGTTCACGTGGCATACACCTGACGTCACACTGGATGCGCCAAGCCGGTAAAAACAATAACAAACATGTGTGACGACCTTGATACCGCGGATGTTCAAGTTGCGCTAGCAGCTCTAGTCAACATACAAGAGTCATTTCAACAATTGTATAAAATGTATACGGAGACCACAGGTGAACAGAGACGGGTCAAATAAACTATTAGAAAATGACAATTCTGCGCATGCTCGCCGACATGCCGCCACAGTGCCACCTAGCGGCCTGGCATGCATATTCAATCGAATTCACCCACTTTTGCGTCTTCGTATAAACAAACAGTTCCTGTTGAGAACGCTCGTCTAAACGCAGATAAAAAATTGAAGACGAGACGCCACTTTTGCGTCTTCTGTTTTGATCGTCGCCGTATTACTCGTCTTATTACTCATTACTTATTACTCGTCGATCGTCTTACTCTTACAAGTACCTGGGTGTTCATCTGAACAATAAACTGGACTGGACTCATAACACAGATGCACTGTACAGGAAGGGCCAGAGTCGGCTCTATCTCCTGAGGAGACTCAGGTCTTTTGGAGTGAGAGGGCCACTCCTGAAGACCTTCTATGACTCTGTGGTGGCATCATCCTGTACGGTGTGGTCTGCTGGAGCAGCAGTGTCACAGAGAGGGAGAAGAAGAGGCTGGACAAGGTCATCAGAAGTCCAGCTCAGTCCTGGGCTGTCCTCTGGACTCAGTGCAGCAGGTGGGGGACAAGAGGGTCCTGGCTAAACTCATGTCTATGCTGGACCATGAGTGTCGCCCCCTGCAGGACGCTCTGTCGGCTCTGGAGAGCAGCATCAGTGACAGACTGATTCACCCTCGCTGTGTGAAGGTTTCACAGGTCTTTCCTTCCTGCTGCTGTCAGACTGTACAACAAACACTGTTAACATGTCATTCAACTTTATCTGCACTTACAAATATTCAACTATACTCCAGAGTCTATTTTAGGTCTAGTTTTAAATTATCCTAGGCCATTATTTATTTATTTAATATATTGTTCTGTTGCATGTTACTTTTTCTTGATGTTCTTGATCTGTGCGTTGCAACACTGGAATTTCCCCACTGTGGGACTAATAAAGGCATATCTTATCTTATCTTATCTTATAAACGTAGCCTAAACCACCTGCACGTAGCGAGATCCCGGTCCAGCTGCTCTGTGAAGTTCTCAGACAAAGATGACTCGTCTAGCCATCGTACTTGCTCCAAGCTGCACATCGGAGAGTGCAGAGATGACATCGGGACCAGGTTTCTCATCTTTGAATAATGTGTTAGCGACAAGCACCATAACTTTTTTAAAAACCTCCCCATCCGAAAAAAGTTTCTTGTTCTTTATCAAAACATGACCTGCGTGAAGTTGGCCCCCATCAAACGCACACCTACACAAAAACTACGTCAATCGTTTGTGCTTCAAAAAGTTGTTTGTGCTGCTTTAGTTTTTGAGATATTAACGATTCTTTTATAGGTCAAATTGGAGTCAGCCAGCCCCCCCTCAAAAACTAAAGCAGCACAAACAAAACTTTTTGCAGAACAAAACCGCACAAACGAAGCACAAATGATTGACATAGTTTTTGTGTAGGTGTGCGTTTGATGGGGGCCAACTTCACGCAGGTCAAAAAAAGCGCAGCTCTAAACGAGGCTTCGGTTGCGTTCTGTGATTTTTTCACCGGCCTCGTGAAAAGTCAGTTGTTTGTCTAAAGCTGCCTATAACCCACGGGCTTTTGCTGTCCGTAATGTGCTGCCAGGTGGGTAGTTCACATCCAAGTTTTCGTGGCAGGTTTTGAAGTGCCACATTGTGTCGCTTTGGTTCTGCAACAGTCGTCCCGCAAATAAGGCACAGACATTTCTCTTTAAATGACGTAAAAAAAGAACTCTTCTTCCCAATCATTGTTAAAACAGTATGTCCTTTTTTGCTTTTCTGCCATGATTTTTGGGGCAAAAGCACAAGCAGGCTCATAGAATAGAATAGAAATAGAAAGCCTTTATTGTCATTATACACAGTACAATGAGATTTGAAGCCCCCCTTCAAGTATAAAAGAATAAATGGCACTAAAACTATAAGAATACTCTGAAAACAAGACACGTACACATACAGCATACCGAGTAGAGGTAGTGGTAAAGATAGTCCAAAAGTCAGTGCAAATGGCAGTTTAGTATGGTGACCGCTTTTGGAAAGAAGCTGTCCCTGAGTCTATTCGTCCTGGCTGATGTGGACCTGTAGCACCTGCCAGAGGGCAACAGGTTGAAGAGATGGAAGCCAGGATGGGTATTGTTCTTCAGGATATCATCATCACTTCACTTAGTCAACATGTCAGGAAAGAGGCGTGGCGGCCACGCACAAATGATCTTTGAGTTCCATATCAAATATTTCTACTTGAATTTTTTAATTTTATATAACGTAATTTTAAAAATCTACATAATTTAAGCATTCATTTTAAAAATGCAACTTTTTAAAAATAAATATGTATAATGGGTTGCAATATGAGCAGTGCTATTTTTGGTGCAGGCCTTGTGGGCGCCGTAAAGGGGTCCTTGGGGAGCATGGTCGCCCGCGGGCACAGCGTTGGTGACCCCTACTCTGAGCAGATGCAGTAAAGATTGGAATTTGCGTTTGTACCTGGTTGAGCACCTGCTGCAGTTGACCTGGGTCCAGTCCGGGGCTCTGGGTCTGGACTTGGGTCTGGACCTGGAGGACAAATGGGATCAGAACACTCAGCAGAGTCTCCAGATGGAGTCTTGAGAAACCCTTGAGGAATGTGGAAAACTTGCATCGTCCTGATGCATAAAATTATCAACCAACTCACACCCTCACCTGTCACACCCCTCACCTGTCACACCCCTCACCTGTCACACTAGGGTTGGGCTTTTTTTTTTTTTTATGATATGAATTTTTCATTTACCGGTGAGTGTGTGCGTACACAACGTCGGGAACACAGAGCAGCGGTACATCGTGCTGGGGAACTGTTTTGCAGTGGCAGAGCGGTGGAAGTGTAAGCTGTGTTAGTGTGTGCTTTTTCTGCCGCTCTGAAAGCTGCAGCCTTTGAACTCGCCTCCGCGGACCGCAAGGCCGTTGCCAAAATGGGACAGGTCCACAAAGCCGCCTGCAGCGCCCAGACACGCTGCTAATGCTAACGCTAACAACACGCAAATTACACACACAGATCAATAACCCTGGAATTGGGACACTACAGTGTGTGAGCGTGAACAACATGGACGTTGTTGTTAGAAACAGAGGAACTTCTACTGAAAAGAGGAGCCGTGTCAGGAGTGTGGAAGAACTTCAGACTCTGATCAAACAAACATTCTGTAAATGTCGTCAGGCTAAAGTTGTAGCGACTCAGACGTCGCTCAAAGACGCGTTTGCTAAGGGGACCGCCTACGACGAGAAAAGCAAACGAACGATATAACCGACGCTGTTACTGTCACTTCACCAAAGACATGGAACCACTGAGTCCTGTGGAGAAAGGAGCTTCAGGGAGATGATTAAAGCTCTGGACCCACAGATGTTTTACCAACTCACATTTACTGCACCAAATATTCTGTAATGATCAAATATTCTGTAATGATCAAATATTCTGTAATGATCAAATATTCTGTAATGATCAGGAAATGGGCTGAACACCGAGTCATGCAGGGGAAAAAAAAATTCCGTCAAATATCGTGACAATATAATTTTGAAAAATACTGTGATATCAATTTTTGGTCATACCGCCCAGCTCCATGTCACACCTCACCTGTGGCGGTCCTGGGGCGGCTGTGGTTAAGACCTGGGGCTGTGTCTGGACCTGGGTTTCAGTCTGGGTCTCCGTTTGGACTGGGTTCTGGACCACAGCTCCCTGGAGTAAAGCTGCAGCCTCCTGATCTGAGACCTGAGAAGAGACGAGCGTGAGGAACATCTGCAGAGGTCAGTGGCCACATCACCAGAACACATGAAGCCTGATGTTTAATTACAGAGAAAAAGAGAAAATATAAGAGCCAACACTGAAATTGTTCCATGCCTCTGACACAACAACAGGAGAATCCCAGTGAGTTTTAAATGGACAGTTTCATTTAAAGGCCTGAGCTGCTGCTGCTGTTTATATCCCCTACAATTACCCCCACATGTTTATATTGCCCTATTTATCTCAAAGTTCAAAGTTCAAAGTCAGCTTTATTGTCAATTCTGCCATATGTGTTCAACATACAGTGAATCGAAATTTTGTTTCTCTCTGGCCAAGTGTAAAAAGACAGTGTACAAAATACAATATGAAGACAAAACACAACAAAAAACTATCTAAGACAGAGATCTAAGTTAAAACTAAAGTCTACGGTCTAAAATCTTAAAACAGTGCAACATAATAAATAAACTATACTATATACAGATTTCCAAAGTGTGCAGTGTGCATCAAAAATGTGCAATGGAAGATACAGCAGTGACTTGGTCATGTGCAGTAGAATGTGCATTGGAGTTAAGATAAAATAAAAATAAATGTGCAACAGTAGTAATTCTAGTGCAGTAACAGGAGTAAACAACAGTACAACAGGAGTAAAATCCAGTAGTAAATGTAAGTGTGCAACAGTGCAACAGTCGTCCTTAGCAGCAGTTTTTTTTTTTTTTTTAAGTGTCTAGAGTGATAGGTCTTTTTATGGAATACAGGTTATGCCCATATGGGGGGTGGGGGGTGGGAGATGGGTAAGGTGGGAGTTCGGGTGTGAGTTCAGCCTCCTGACAGCCTGGTGGATGAAGCTGTTTGAAAGCCTGGTGGAGTGGGCCCGGAGACTCCGGTACCTTCTCCCCGAGGGCAGGAGGCTGAAGAGGCTATGTGCGGGGTGGCTCGGGTCACCCACAATGCTGGACGCTCTGCGGGTGAGGTGGGTGTTAAAAATGTCTAGGAGGGAGGGGAGAGAGACACCAGCGATCCTCCCAGCTGCATTCACTATGCGCTGCAGGGCTTTCCTGTTCTGTTCAGTGCAGCTCCCGTACCACACAGTGATGCAGCTGGTCCGGATCTGGATGATCCGGATGATCCGGATGATCCCCCCCCCACTGCCAAGGACAAAGGACCCCCAGTTCCCCCATCAGGGTACACCTTTTTCTATGCCCATAGACCACCTCAACGATACATTTCATTTTTCTGTTTTACACCCAAAGTTGTTTAAGTTAACATGACATATTTTTGACAGCTTTGTTCTGTATAATTTTGATAATACTGGGTGCCCATTGATTGAATTGTGGCTAGTCAAAGAAAGGATACTATACATGTGACTCCACAGGAGTGACTCCACAGGAGTGACTCCACAGAAGTGACTCCACAGGAGTGACTCCACAGGAGTGACTCCACAGGAGGAGTGACTCCACAGGAGGAGTGACTCCACAGGAGGAGTGACTCCACAGGAGGAGTGACTCCACAGAAGTGACTCCACAGAAGTGACTCCACAGAAGTGCCTCCACAGAAGTGACTCCACAGAAGTGCCTCCACAGGAGTGACTCCACAGGAGGAGTGACTCCACAGGAGGAGTGACTCCACAGGAGGAGTGACTCCACAGAAGGAGTGACTCCACAGAAGTGACTCCACAGGAGTGACTCCACAGAAGTGACTCCACAGGAGTGACTCCACAGGAGTGACTCCACAGGAGTGACTCCACAGGAGTGACTCCACAGGAGGAGTGACTCCACAGGAGGAGTGACTCCACAGGAGGAGTGACTCCACAGAAGGAGTGACTCCACAGGAGTGACTCCACAGGAGTGACTCCACAGAAGTGACTCCACAGGAGTGACTCCACAGGAGTGACTCCACAGGAGTGACTCCACATTGACTCCACAGGAGTGACTCCACATTGACTCCACAGGAGTGACTCCACAGGAGTGACTCCACAGGAGTGACTCCACAGGAGTGACTCCACAGGAGTGACTCCACAGGAGTGACTCCACATTGACTCCACAGGAGTGACTCCACAGGAGTGACTCCACAGGAGTGACTCCACAGGAGGAGTGACTCCACAGGAGGAGTGACTCCACAGAAGGAGTGACTCCACAGAAGTGACTCCACAGGAGTGACTCCACAGGAGTGACTCCACAGGAGTGACTCCACAGGAGTGACTCCACAGGAGTGACTCCACAGGAGTGACTCCACAGGAGTGACTCCACAGGAGTGACTCCACAGGAGTGACTCCACAGGAGTGACTCCACAGGAGTGACTCCACAGGAGTGACTCCACAGGAGTGACTCCACAGGAGTGACTCCACGTTCCACAGCTCAGATCTTATTCTATTTCAACTAAAAGAACTCAGATCCAGAACAATAGTTCCAGGTTCTACTGAACGATAAGTCCAAGTAGAGATCATCACTGTATCCTGTAACCTGAAGGATCACATTATTAATGAACAGAACAATCAAGACATCTTTCCCCGTGCGTCAGATGCCCTCCCTCATGTACCTGTACCACAGTCTGCTTGGAGAGCTGTTCCAGGATCAGTCGCTGCTCCTCTGCCGTCAGCCCCGCCCCCTCCACCAGGCTGCCGTCTGATTGGACGTACAGGATGGTGGTGTTGGCGAACTCTGACCCCAGGAGCAGTTCTCCAGAGTCCAGGACTGTGATGGTCTGGTTCTGGTCTGTGGTCTGGAGGGTCTGATCTGGAACAGACAGCACCTGCAGGAGCATAAACACTGTAAGGTCTCTGTGGGAGGGCCTCCGGGTCAGAGCACCTGCAGGAGCATAAACACTGTAAGGTCTCTGTGGGAGGGCCTCCGGGTCAGAGGACCAGAGGAGATCACGCCAGTATCAAAAGTGCACTTTAACGGAACCCTGAAGACATAAAGTCACTGGTTTAAGTACAAAAGAAAAGTTAAAGTATAAAGATAAAAACAAAGACAGAGCAGCACAGGACGTAGAGCTAAAGAAACACTACGGCACATTTGTGAAAGGCGAGAGCTTTATTTGAGCCCCAACTTTGTGTCCAAGTTAGAATCACCACCACCGCGGGTACGAGGTCCGGACCGTGCGGGTACGAGGTCCGGACCGTGCGGGTACGAGGTCCGGACTGTGCGGGTTTAGGGTCCGGACGGTGTGGGTACGAGGTCCGGACTGTGCGGGTTTAGGGTCCGGACTGTGCGGGTTTAGGGTCCGGACTGTGCGGGTTTAGGGTCCGGACGGTGCGGGTACGAGGTCCGGACGGTGCGGGTACGAGGTCCGGACTGTGCGGGTTTAGGATCCAGACGGTGCGGGTACGAGGTCCGGACTGTGCGGGTTTAGGATCCAGACGGTGCGGGTACGAGGTCCGGACTGTGCGGGTTTAGGGTCCGGACTGTGCGGGTTTAGGGTCCGGACGGTGCGGGTACGAGGTCCGGACGGTGCGGGTTTAGGGTCCGGACTGTGCGGGTTTAGGGTCCGGACTGTGCGGGTTTAGGGTCCGGACGGTGCGGGTACGAGGTCCGGACGGTGCGGGTACGAGGTCCGGACTGTGCGGGTACAAGGTCCGGACGGTGCGGGTACGAGGTCCGGACGGTGCGGGTACGAGGTCCGGACTGTGCGGGTTTAGGGTCCGGACGGTGCGGGTTTAGGGTCCGGACGGTGCGGGTACGAGGTCCGGACGGTGCGGGTTTAGGGTCCGGACTGTGCGGGTTTAGGGTCCGGACTGTGCGGGTTTAGGATCCAGACGGTGCGGGTACGAGGTCCGGACTGTGCGGGTACGAGGTCCGGACTGTGCGGGTACGAGGTCCGGACTGTGCGGGTACGAGGTCCGGACGGTGCGGGTTTAGGGTCCGGACTGTGCGGGGGTACGAGGTCCGGACTGTGCGGGTTTAGGATCCAGACGGTGCGGGTACGAGGTCCGGACTGTGCGGGTACGAGGTCCGGACTGTGCGGGTACGAGGTCCGGACTGTGCGGGTACGAGGTCCGGACTGTGCGGGTACGAGGTCCGGACGGTGCGGGTTTAGGGTCCGGACTGTGCGGGTTTAGGGTCCGGACGGTGCGGGTACGAGGTCCGGACGGTGCGGGTTTAGGGTCCGGACTGTGCGGGTTTAGGGTCCGGACTGTGCGGGTTTAGGGTCCGGACGGTGCGGGTACGAGGTCCGGACGGTGCGGGTACGAGGTCCGGACTGTGCGGGTACAAGGTCCGGACGGTGCGGGTACGAGGTCCGGACGGTGCGGGTACGAGGTCCGGACGGTGCGGGTACGAGGTCCGGACTGTGCGGGTACAAGGTCCGGACGGTGCGGGTTTAGGATCCAGACGGTGCGGGTACGAGGTCCGGACTGTGCGGGTTTAGGGTCCGGACTGTGCGGGTTTAGGGTCCGGACTGTGCGGGTTTAGGGTCCGGACTGTGCGGGTTTAGGGTCCGGACTGTGCGGGTACGAGGTCCGGACGGTGCGGGTTTAGGGTCCGGACGGTGCGGGTACGAGGTCCGGACTGTGCGGGTTTAGGGTCCGGACTGTGCGGGTACGAGGTCCGGACTGTGCGGGTACGAGGTCCGGACTGTGCGGGTTTAGGGTCCGGACGGTGCGGGTTTAGGGTCCGGACTGTGCGGGTTTAGGATCCAGACGGTGCGGGTACGAGGTCCGGACGGTGCGGGTTTAGGGTCCGGACGGTGCGGGTTTAGGGTCCGGACGGTGCGGGTACGAGGTCCGGAAGGTGCGGGTTTAGGGTCCGGACTGTGCGGGTACAAGGTCCGGACTGTGCGGGTTTAGGGTCCGGACTGTGCGGGTTTAGGGTCCGGACTGTGCGGGTTTAGGGTCCGGACTGTGCGGGTTTAGGGTCCGGACTGTGCGGGTACGAGGTCCGGACTGTGCGGGTACAAGGTCCGGACTGTGCGGGTACAAGGTCCGGACGGTGCGGGTTTAGGGTCCGGACGGTGCGGGTACGAGGTCCGGACGGTGCGGGTTTAGGGTCCGGACGGTGCGGGTACGAGGTCCGGACGGTGCGGGTTTAGGGTCCGGACTGTGCGGGTACAAGGTCCGGACTGTGCGGGTTTAGGGTCCGGACTGTGCGGGTTTAGGGTCCGGACGGTGCGGGTTTAGGGTCCGGACGGTGCGGGTTTAGGGTCCGGACTGTGCGGGTTTAGGGTCCGGACTGTGCGGGTTTAGGGTCCGGACTGTGCGGGTTTAGGGTCCGGACTGTGCGGGTTTAGGGTCCGGACGGTGCGGGTTTAGGGTCCGGACTGTGCGGGTTTAGGGTCCGGACGGTGCGGGTTTAGGGTCCGGACGGTGCGGGTTTAGGGTCCGGACTGTGCGGGTTTAGGGTAAAGAATGAATGACATTAAATCCTTGTAGGTCCCTTCATCCTAAACTCTCTACGTCACTAATGTCACATCTTAGTGAAAATGTTGGAAGAAAAACTCGAGCGAAGTTCGGACCAAAACAAACGCAGCAGCGCCTCGTTTGTCAAACATTATTCGGATAAATCGGTTCTGTCGGGGCGGATGTACGTCCCTATCACGGGGGCGGTTCGGACCTGGAAACTCTCTCCGGGCTGAGTGTCGGGCACAGCGGCCACTGCCTCCGAACTGTCCCCGGGCTCGGAGCTCTGCGGAGCGGGCTGAGCTGGCGGTTCCTCCCCGGCCGCGGTGCCGCCGTGGCCGGGTTCTGCGCTCTGTTGGGCGGCCGGAGCGCTGTCCTCGGGCTCGGGGGTCTGGTCCGCTGCCGGAGCGCTGTTCCCGGGTCCGCCGCTCGGTTCGGCTGGGTTCTGGAGCGGCTCGGTGGCTGGTATTGTTCTGGTCGAACCGCTGTCATCCTCCGTGTCCGCCATTTTGGATGAGCGGAGTGTGCAGCGGGCGGCGGGCGAGCTGCTCCCGGAGACCTGCGGCTAAACGCGGCTAAACGC
>JAVJIX010000322.1:440000-445000 GCA_036785185.1 Paratrypauchen microcephalus
AATGTTTGTCCTCGTGTTTTGGCCCCGGGGCCGGGGGCTCACGCCTCTAAACCCGCTCACACGAACCCGGGGCTCCGCTGTGGCATTCGGCCATGTTTAAATACATTTACGGTCACATATTCTGCTGAATATATATATATATATATCATATTATCCCGCGGGAGTTAACGACACATCCTCCATATTTTCATTTTTGTTCATAGCTTATTGTCACGGCCCAGAGCCACAGTCCCCGGTGTAACTGCGGGTCAGGGCCCGGAGGTGAGGCACGGGGGTGAGGCACGGGGGTGAGGCCCGGAGGTGAGGCACGGGGGTGAGGCACGGGGGTGAGGCCCGGAGGTGAGGCACGGGGGTGAGGCCCGGAGGTGAGGCACGGGGGTGAAGCACGGGGGTGAGGCCCGGAGGTGAAGCACGGGGGTGAGGCCCGGAGGTGAGGCACGGGGGTGAGGCACGGGGGTGAAGCACGGGGGTGAGGCCCGGAGGTGAAGCACGGGGGTGAGGCCCGGGGGTGAAGCACGGGGGTGAGGCCCGGGGGTGAGGCACGGGGGTGAGGCACGGGGGTGAGGAATGACTGGAGTTTATCTTCCATTTCCGAACCAGCCCTGATTCAGGCTTTTGTGATTTGTGACGTAATTGTTGTCAGGTGACAGCTTCATAACAGTGGTCACGTGTTTATGTGTTCTTCAATGAAAAGTGAAAGTACAGTGACAGTCCGGAACCTGTGTCCGGAACCTGTGTCCGGAACCTGTGTCCGGAACCTGTGTCCGGAACCTGTGTCCGGAACCTGTTCCTCTGCTGTCTGACCCAGTGTGGAATACTCTCTCTCTCTTTATACTCGTGTCTTCTTGTTTTTCAGGTGACTCGTCATGGCGTCGACCCAAGACTCGGTTCTGAGGGAGTTCTGTCCCCTATACTACCTTCTCAACACCATCCCTGCCAAGGTCTGAACCAGGACTAAACCAGGACTAAACCAGGACTAAACCAGGACTAAACCAGGACTAAAACAGGACTGAACCAGAACTGAACCAGGACTAAACGAGGACTAAACCAGGATAGAACCAGGACTAAACCAGGACTAAACCAGGACTAAACCAGGACTAATACAGGACTGAACCAGAACTGAACCAGGACTAAACCAGGACTAAACCAGGACTGAACCAGGACTGAACCAGGATTAAACCAGGACTAAACCAGGACTAAACCAGGACTAAACCAGGACTAAAACAGGACTAAAACAGGACTAAAACAGGACTAAACCAGGACTAAAACAGGACTAAACCAGGACTAAAACGCAGTAATCCTTATTATTTAGTGATGCTAAATAACCCGGTGCACTGTCCCAGGTCCAACGTGGGTTCCGGTCGGTCGTGGTCTACCTCACGGCGGTTGACTGTAGTCCGGATTTCATTGCCGTGGGCAGCAGCATCGGCATGTTGTACCTGTACTGCAGACGCCAGGGTCACATGACCAAGTACAGCATCGAGGTACGCCATGTTTACGTCCATGTTTACGTTGATGTTTACTGTACATCCAGAGGGGTTTGTGCTAAGAGCACAAAGCCCGGCTAATTTCCATAAGCCGCACTAGTTTTAGCGATAGGTCGGTTCCATAACTCTCGCTAACATTAGTCCCCGCTGAGTTACTGGGGCAACATAGTCCTCTGACTCTACCAGTTGGTGGAGAAAACACCAGACATTTCCACACACATTTTGCCACAGAAAACCATAAACCGGAAGTTCTGCACCACCACCGGGCGGGAAAAGGAAAAGGTCTATAGTTTTTATATTTCTATAAAATCCTTCTGGCCTCAGGGAAAGTCGGACTCACTGACAGCAGTGAAGTTGCTCTCATGTTTTGATGACCTGGTTGCCGTGGGAACAGCTTCAGGGCGGGTCGCCGTGTTCCAGCTCGTCTCACCTTTACCTGGACGCAACAAACAGGTGAGTCGCATGTCATATTACCTGCTCTTTACTCAGACAGTTCTCCAC
The DNA here is from genome assembly GCA_036785185.1 of Paratrypauchen microcephalus. Classification (NCBI taxonomy): domain Eukaryota; kingdom Metazoa; phylum Chordata; class Actinopteri; order Gobiiformes; family Gobiidae; genus Paratrypauchen; species Paratrypauchen microcephalus. The sequence goes on from JAVJIX010000322.1 coordinate 441,989, forward strand.
AGGAGCTGTACTAGAACCTCAGACAGTTCTCCACAGGAGCTGTACTAGAACCTCAGACAGTTCTCCACAGGAGCTGTACTAGAACCTCAGACAGTTCTCCACAGGAGCTGTACTAGAACCTCAGGCAGTTCTCCACAGGAGCTGTACTAGAACCTCAGACAGTTCTCCACAGGAGCTGTACTACAACCTCAGACAGTTCTCCACAGGAGTTGTAGAACCTCAGACAGTTCTCCACAGGATTTGTAGAACCTCAGACAGTTCTCCACAGGAGCTGTACTAGAACCTCAGACAGTTCTCCACAGGAGCTGTACTAGAACCTCAGACAGTTCTCCACAGGAGCTGTACTAGAACCTCAGACAGTTCTCCACAGGAGCTGTACTAGAACCTCAGACAGTTCTCCACAGGAGCTGTACTAGAACCTCAGACAGTTCTCCACAGGAGCTGTACTAGAACCTCAGACAGTTCTCCACAGGAGCTGTACTAGAACCTCAGACAGTTCTCCACAGGAGCTGTAGAACCTCAGACAGTTCTCCACAGGAGTTGTAGAACCTCAGACAGTTCTCCACAGGAGCTGTACTAGAACCTCAGACAGTTCTCCACAGGAGCTGTACTAGAACCTCAGACAGTTCTCCACAGGAGCTGTACTAGAACCTCAGACAGTTCTCCACAGGAGCTGTACTAGAACCTCAGACAGTTCTCCACAGGAGCTGTACTAGAACCTCAGGCAGTTCTCCACAGGAGCTGTACTAGAACCTCAGACAGTTCTCCACAGGAGCTGTACTAGAACCTCAGACAGTTCTCCACAGGAGCTGTACTAGAACCTCAGACAGTTCTCCACAGGAGTTGTAGAACCTCAGACAGTTCTCCACAGGAGTTGTAGAACCTCAGACAGTTCTCCACAGGAGCTGTACTAGAACCTCAGACAGTTCTCCACAGGAGCTGTACTAGAACCTCAGACAGTTCTCCACAGGAGCTGTAGAACCTCAGACAGTTCTCCACAGGAGCTGTAGAACCTCAGACAGTTCTCCACAGGAGCTGTACTAGAACCTCAGACAGTTCTCCACAGGAGCTGTACTAGAACCTCAGACAGTTCTCCACAGGAGCTGTACTAGAACCTCAGACAGTTCTCCACAGGAGCTGTACTAGAACCTCAGACAGTTCTCCACAGGAGCTGTAGAACCTCAGACAGTTCTCCACAGGAGCTGTACTAGAACCTCAGACAGTTCTCCACAGGAGCTGTAGAACCTCAGACAGTTCTCCACAGGAGTTGTAGAACCTCAGACAGTTCTCCACAGGAGCTGTACTAGAACCTCAGACAGTTCTCCACAGGAGCTGTAGAACCTCAGACAGTTCTCCACAGGAGCTGTACTAGAACCTCAGACAGTTCTCCACAGGAGCTGTACTAGAACCTCAGACAGTTCTCCACAGGAGCTGTACTAGAACCTCAGACAGTTCTCCACAGGAGCTGTACTAGAACCTCAGACAGTTCTCCACAGGAGCTGTAGAACCTCAGACAGTTCTCCACAGGAGCTGTACTAGAACCTCAGACAGTTCTCCACAGGAGCTGTACTAGAACCTCAGACAGTTCTCCACAGGAGCTGTACTAGAACCTCAGACAGTTCTCCACAGGAGCTGTACTAGAACCTCAGACAGTTCTCCACAGGAGCTGTACTAGAACCTCAGACAGTTCTCCACAGGAGCTGTACTAGAACCTCAGACAGTTCTCCACAGGAGCTGTACTAGAACCTCAGACAGTTCTCCACAGGAGCTGTACTAGAACCTCAGACAGTTCTCCACAGGAGCTGTACTAGAACCTCAGACAGTTCTCCACAGGAGCTGTACTAGAACCTCAGACAGTTCTCCACAGGAGCTGTACTAGAACCTCAGACAGTTCTCCACAGGAGCTGTACTAGAACCTCAGACAGTTCTCCACAGGAGCTGTACTAGAACCTCAGACAGTTCTCCACAGGAGCTGTACTAGAACCTCAGACAGTTCTCCACAGGAGCTGTACTAGAACCTCAGACAGTTCTCCACAGGAGCTGTACTAGAACCTCAGACAGTTCTCCACAGGAGCTGTAGAACCTCAGACAGTTCTCCACAGGAGCTGTACTAGAACGTCAGACAGTTCTCCACAGGAGTTGTAGAACCTCAGACAGTTCTCCACAGGAGCTGTAGAACCTCAGACAGTTCTCCACAGGAGCTGTAGAACCTCAGGCAGTTCTCCACAGGAGCTGTAGAACCTCAGACAGTTCTCCACAGGAGCTGTAGAACCTCAGACAGTTCTCCACAGGAGCTGTACTAGAACCTCAGACAGTTCTCCACAGGAGCTGTACTAGAACCTCAGACAGTTCTCCACAGGAGCTGTAGAACCTCAGACAGTTCTCCACAGGAGCTGTACTAGAACCTCAGACAGTTTTCCACAGGAGTTGTAGAACCTCAGACAGTTCTCCACAGGAGCTGTACTAGAACCTCAGACAGTTCTCCACAGGAGTTGTAGAACCTCAGACAGTTCTCCACAGGAGTTGTAGAACCTCAGACAGTTCTCCACAGGAGCTGTACTAGAACCTCAGACAGTTCTCCACAGGAGCTGTACTAGAAACTCAGACAGTTCTCCACAGGAGTTGTAGAACCTCAGACAGTTCTCCACAGGAGCTGTACTAGAACCTCAGACAGTTCTCCACAGGAGCTGTACTAGAACCTCAGACAGTTCTCCACAGGAGTTGTAGAACCTCAGACAGTTCTCCACAGGAGTTGTAGAACCTCAGACAGTTCTCCACAGGAGCTGTACTAGAACCTCAGACAGTTCTCCACAGGAGCTGTACTAGAACCTCAGACAGTTCTCCACAGGAGCTGTACTAGAACCTCAGACAGTTCTCCACAGGAGCTGTACTAGAACCTCAGACAGTTCTCCACAGGAGCTGTACTAGAACCTCAGACAGTTCTCCACAGGAGCTGTACTAGAACCTCAGACAGTTCTCCACAGGAGTTGTAGAACCTCAGACAGTTCTCCA
>JAVJIX010000322.1:450000-465000 GCA_036785185.1 Paratrypauchen microcephalus
TAGAACCTCAGACAGTTTTCCACAGGAGTTGTAGAACCTCAGACAGTTCTCCACAGGAGCTGTACTAGAACCTCAGACAGTTCTCCACAGGAGTTGTACTAGAACCTCAGACAGTTCTCCACAGGAGTTGTAGAACCTCAGACAGTTCTCCACAGGAGCTGTACTAGAACCTCAGACAGTTCTCCACAGGAGCTGTACTAGAACCTCAGACAGTTCTCCACAGGAGTTGTAGAACCTCAGACAGTTCTCCACAGGAGCTGTACTAGAACCTCAGACAGTTCTCCACAGGAGCTGTACTAGAACCTCAGACAGTTCTCCACAGGAGCTGTAGAACCTCAGACAGTTCTCCACAGGAGCTGTACTAGAACCTCAGACAGTTCTCCACAGGAGCTGTACTAGAACCTCAGACAGTTCTCCACAGGAGCTGTAGAACCTCAGACAGTTCTCCACAGGAGTTGTAGAACCTCAGACAGTTCTCCACAGGAGCTGTACTAGAACCTCAGACAGTTCTCCACAGGAGCTGTACTAGAACCTCAGACAGTTCTCCACAGGAGCTGTACTAGAACCTCAGACAGTTCTCCACAGGAGCTGTACTAGAACCTCAGACAGTTCTCCACAGGAGCTGTAGAACCTCAGACAGTTCTCCACAGGAGCTGTACTAGAACCTCAGACAGTTCTCCACAGGAGCTGTACTAGAACCTCAGACAGTTCTCCACAGGAGTTGTAGAACCTCAGACAGTTCTCCACAGGAGCTGTAGAACCTCAGACAGTTCTCCACAGGAGCTGTAGAACCTCAGACAGTTCTCCACAGGAGTTGTAGAACCTCAGACAGTTCTCCACAGGAGTTGTAGAACCTCAGACAGTTCTCCACAGGAGCTGTAGAACCTCAGACAGTTCTACCAGAACCTCAGACAGTTCTCCACAGGAGTTGTAGAACCTCAGACAGTTCTCCACAGGAGCTGTACTAGAACCTCAGACAGTTCTCCACAGGAGCTGTACTAGAACCTCAGACAGTTCTCCACAGGAGTTGTAGAACCTCAGACAGTTCTCCACAGGAGTTGTAGAACCTCAGACAGTTCTCCACAGGAGCTGTACTAGAACCTCAGACAGTTCTCCACAGGAGCTGTACTAGAACCTCAGACAGTTCTCCACAGGAGCTGTAGAACCTCAGACAGTTCTCCACAGGAGCTGTACTAGAACCTCAGACAGTTCTCCACAGGAGCTGTAGAACCTCAGACAGTTCTCCACAGGAGTTGTAGAACCTCAGACAGTTCTCCACAGGAGTTGTAGAACCTCAGACAGTTCTCCACAGGAGTTGTAGAACCTCAGACAGTTCTCCACAGGAGCTGTACTAGAACCTCAGACAGTTCTCCACAGGAGCTGTAGAACCTCAGACAGTTCTCCACAGGAGCTGTACTAGAACCTCAGACAGTTCTCCACAGGAGCTGTACTAGAACCTCAGACAGTTCTCCACAGGAGCTGTACTAGAACCTCAGACAGTTCTCCACAGGAGCTGTACTAGAACCTCAGACAGTTCTCCACAGGAGTTGTAGAACCTCAGACAGTTCTCCACAGGAGCTGTAGAACCTCAGACAGTTCTCCACAGGAGCTGTACTAGAACCTCAGACAGTTCTCCACAGGAGCTGTACTAGAACCTCAGACAGTTCTCCACAGGAGCTGTAGAACCTCAGACAGTTCTCCACAGGAGCTGTACTAGAACCTCAGACAGTTCTCCACAGGAGCTGTACTAGAACCTCAGACAGTTCTCCACAGGAGCTGTACTAGAACCTCAGACAGTTCTCCACAGGAGCTGTACTAGAACCTCAGACAGTTCTCCACAGGAGCTGTACTAGAACCTCAGACAGTTCTCCACAGGAGCTGTAGAACCTCAGACAGTTCTCCACAGGAGCTGTAGAACCTCAGACAGTTCTCCACAGGAGCTGTAGAACCTCAGGCAGTTCTCCACAGGAGCTGTAGAACCTCAGACAGTTCTCCACAGGAGCTGTACTAGAACCTCAGACAGTTCTCCACAGGAGCTGTACTAGAACCTCAGACAGTTCTCCACAGGAGTTGTAGAACCTCAGACAGTTCTCCACAGGAGCTGTACTAGAACCTCAGACAGTTCTCCACAGGAGCTGTACTAGAACCTCAGACAGTTCTCCACAGGAGCTGTAGAACCTCAGACAGTTCTCCACAGGAGTTGTAGAACCTCAGACAGTTCTCCACAGAAGCTGTACTAGAACCACAGACAGTTCTCCACAGGAGCTGTAGAACCTCAGACAGTTCTCCACAGGAGTTGTAGAACCTCAGACAGTTCTCCACAGGAGCTGTACTAGAACCTCAGACAGTTCTCCACAGGAGCTGTACTAGAACCTCAGACAGTTCTCCACAGGAGCTGTACTAGAACCTCAGACAGTTCTCCACAGGAGCTGTACTAGAACCTCAGACAGTTCTCCACAGGAGCTGTACTAGAACCTCAGACAGTTCTCCACAGGAGCTGTACTAGAACCTCAGACAGTTCTCCACAGGAGTTGTAGAACCTCAGACAGTTCTCCACAGGAGCTGTAGAACCTCAGACAGTTCTCCACCTCAGACAGTTCTCCACAGGAGCTGTACTAGAACCTCAGACAGTTCTCCACAGGAGCTGTAGAACCTCAGACAGTTCTCCACAGGAGCTGTACTAGAACCTCAGACAGTTCTCCACAGGAGTTGTAGAACCTCAGACAGTTCTCCACAGGAGTTGTAGAACCTCAGACAGTTCTCCACAGGAGTTGTAAAACCTCAGACAGTTCTCCACAGGAGTTGTAAAACCTCAGACAGTTCTCCACAGGAGTTGTAAAACCTCAGACAGTTCTCCACAGGAGCTGTACTAGAACCTCAGACAGTTCTCCACAGGAGCTGTACTAGAACCTCAGACAGTTCTCCACAGGAGCTGTACTAGAACCTCAGACAGTTCTCCACAGGAGCTGTACTAGAACCTCAGACAGTTCTCCACAGGAGCTGTACTAGAACCTCAGACAGTTCTCCACAGGAGTTGTAGAACCTCAGACAGTTCTCCACAGGAGTTGTAGAACCTCAGACAGTTCTCCACAGGAGCTGTACTAGAACCTCAGACAGTTCTCCACAGGAGCTGTACTAGAACCTCAGACAGTTCTCCACAGGAGTTGTAGAACCTCAGACAGTTCTCCACAGGAGCTGTACTAGAACCTCAGACAGTTCTCCACAGGAGCTGTACTAGAACCTCAGACAGTTCTCCACAGGAGTTGTAGAACCTCAGACAGTTCTCCACAGGAGCTGTAGAACCTCAGACAGTTCTCCACAGGAGTTGTAGAACCTCAGACAGTTCTCCACAGGAGTTGTAGAACCTCAGACAGTTCTCCACAGGAGCTGTAGAACCTCAGACAGTTCTCCACAGGAGCTGTAGAACCTCACAGTTCTCCACAGGAGCTGTACTAGAACCTCAGACAGTTCTCCACAGGAGCTGTACTAGAACCTCAGACAGTTCTCCACAGGAGCTGTACTAGAACCTCAGACAGTTCTCCACAGGAGCTGTAGAACCTCAGACAGTTCTCCACAGGAGCTGTAGAACCTCAGACAGTTCTCCACAGGAGCTGTACTAGAACCTCAGACAGTTCTCCACAGGAGCTGTACTAGAACCTCAGACAGTTCTCCACAGGAGCTGTACTAGAACCTCAGACAGTTCTCCACAGGAGTTGTAGAACCTCAGACAGTTCTCCACAGGAGCTGTACTAGAACCTCAGACAGTTCTCCACAGGAGCTGTACTAGAACCTCAGACAGTTCTCCACAGGAGTTGTAGAACCTCAGACAGTTCTCCACAGGAGTTGTAGAACCTCAGACAGTTCTCCACAGGAGTTGTAGAACCTCAGACAGTTCTCCACAGGAGTTGTAGAACCTCAGACAGTTCTCCACAGGAGCTGTACTAGAACCTCAGACAGTTCTCCACAGGAGCTGTAGAACCTCAGACAGTTCTCCACAGGAGCTGTACTAGAACCTCAGACAGTTCTCCACAGGAGCTGTAGAACCTCAGACAGTTCTCCACAGGAGCTGTAGAACCTCAGACAGTTCTCCACAGGAGCTGTAGAACCTCAGACAGTTCTCCACAGGAGCTGTACTAGAACCTCAGACAGTTCTCCACAGGAGCTGTAGAACCTCAGACAGTTCTCCACAGGAGCTGTAGAACCTCAGACAGTTCTCCACAGGAGCTGTACTAGAACCTCAGACAGTTCTCCACAGGAGCTGTACTAGAACCTCAGACAGTTCTCCACAGGAGCTGTAGAACCTCAGACAGTTCTCCACAGGAGCTGTAGAACCTCAGACAGTTCTCCACAGGAGCTGTACTAGAACCTCAGACAGTTCTCCACAGGAGCTGTAGAACCTCAGACAGTTCTCCACAGGAGCTGTAGAACCTCAGACAGTTCTCCACAGGAGTTGTAGAACCTCAGACAGTTCTCCACAGGAGCTGTAGAACCTCAGACAGTTCTCCACAGGAGCTGTAGAACCTCAGACAGTTCTCCACAGGAGCTGTAGAACCTCAGACAGTTCTCCACAGGAGCTGTACTAGAACCTCAGACAGTTCTCCACAGGAGCTGTACTAGAACCTCAGACAGTTCTCCACAGGAGCTGTACTAGAACCTCAGACAGTTCTCCACAGGAGCTGTACTAGAACCTCAGACAGTTCTCCACAGGAGCTGTAGAACCTCAGACAGTTCTCCACAGGAGTTGTAGAACCTCAGACAGTTCTCCACAGGAGCTGTAGAACCTCAGACAGTTCTCCACAGGAGCTGTAGAACCTCAGACAGTTCTCCACAGGAGCTGTACTAGAACCTCAGACAGTTCTCCACAGGAGTTGTAGAACCTCAGACAGTTCTCCACAGGAGCTGTACTAGAACCTCAGACAGTTCTCCACAGGAGCTGTAGAACCTCAGACAGTTCTCCACAGGAGTTGTAGAACCTCCTCTCACAGCTTCAGTGCTTACATGGGATGGTTTTGGTTCTGTCGGTGATGGTTCTTTGTGGTTCTGGTTCTGGTCTCTCTCTTGTAGCTGCGGCGATTCGATGTTTGGGATCAGCACCGGGGCCCGATCACTGCTCTGGCCTGGAGCACCAATGGGATGAAGCTCTTCTCTGGAGATGACAAAGGACGAGTTGTGTTCACCGCCATCGACCTGGACCAGGTACCAGGACCAGACCAGGTCCAGTGGGTAAACAGTGGTGTTCATACGGTTCTGTTCCACAGGGGGAGTGCCGGCCGCTGCTGGTTCTGGAGGAGTCTTCAGCCGTGGTCCAGATCCAGTACCGCTCCCAGGTTCTGCTCGTGTCCACGCTCCACCGGACCCTCCTCCACCACCAGAACCAGAGTCCAGACCAGAACCAGGTCCAAACCAGCCCCGCCACCAAGACCATTGGCACCCAACCCCGGAAGAGGTGACACCCACAGCACCTCCCCCCTGACTCCTGACTCCTCCCCCGACTCCTCCTTCCTCTCCTGACTCCTCCTTCCACCCCTGACTCCTCCCCCTGACTCCTCCTTCCTCCCCTGACTCCTCCCCTGACTCCTCCCCTGACTCCTCCTTCCACCCCTGACTCCACCCCTGACTCCACCCCTGACTCCACCCCTGACTCCTCCCCTGACTCCTCCCCTGACTCCTCCCCTGACTCCACCCCTGACTCCACCCCTGACTCCACCCCTGACTCCTCCCCTGACTCCTCCCCTGACTCCTCCTTCCACCCCTGACTCCACCCCTGACTCCACCCCTGACTCCTCCCCTGACTCCTCCTTCCACCCCTGACTCCTCCCCTAACTCCTCCCCCTGACTCCTCTTTCCTCCCCTGACTCCTCCCCTAACTCCTCCTTCCTCCCCTGACTCCCTCCCTCCTCCTCTCTTCTCTAACCTTCTCTCCTGCTCTTCTCTCCTGCTCTTCTCTCCTGCTCTTCTCTCCTGCTCTTCCCTCCTCCTCTTCTCTCCTGACTCTTCTCTCCTGCTCTTCTCTCCTCCTCTTCTCTCCTGACTCCTCTCTCCTCCTCTCTTCTCCTAACCTTCTCTCCTGCTCTTCTCTCCTGCTCTTCTCTCCTGCTCTTCTCTCCTGCTCTTCTCTCCTCCTCTTCTCTCCTGCTCTTCTCTCCTGCTCTTCTCTCCTCCTCTTCTCTCCTCCTCTTCTCTCCTGCTCTTCTCTCCTGCTCTTCTCTCCTGCTCTTCTCTCCTCCTCTTCTCTCCTGCTCTTCTCTCCTGCTCTTCTCTCCTGCTCTTCTCTCCTGCTCTTCTCTCCTGCTCTTCCCTCCTCCTCTTCTCTCCTGCTCTTCTCTCCTGCTCTTCTCTCCTGCTCTTCTCTCCTGCTCTTCTCTCCTCCTCTTCTCTCCTGCTCTTCTCTCCTCCTCTTCTCTCCTGCTCTTCTCTCCTGCTCTTCTCTCCTCCTCTTCTCTCCTCCTCTTCTCTCCTGCTCTTCTCTCCTGCTCTTCTCTCCTCCTCTTCTCTCCTGCTCTTCTCTCCTGCTCTTCTCTCCTCCTCTTCTCTCCTGCTCTTCTCTCCTCCTCTTCTCTCCTCCTCTTCTCTCCTGCTCTTCTCTCCTGCTCTTCTCTCCTCCTCTTCTCTCCTGCTCTTCTCTCCTGCTCTTCTCTCCTCCTCTTCTCTCCTGCTCTTCTCTCCTGCTCTTCTCTCCTGCTCTTCTCTCCTCCTCTTCTCTCCTGCTCTTCTCTCCTCCTCTTCTCTCCTGCTCTTCTCTCCTCCTCTTCTCTCCTCCTCTTCTCTCCTGCTCTTCTCTCCTCCTCTTCTCTCCTCCTCTTCTCACCTCCTCTTCTCTCCTCCTCTTCTCTCCTCCTCTTCTCTCCTCCTCTTCTCTCCTCCTCCTCTTCTCTCCTCCTCTTCTCTCCTCCTCTTCTCTCCTGCTCTTCTCTCCTCCTCTTCTCTCCTGCTCTTCTCTCCTCCTCTTCTCTCCTTCTCTTCTCTCCTGCTCTTCTCTCCTCCTCCTCTTCTCCTCCTCTTCTCTCCTCCTCTTCTCTCCTGCTCTTCTCTCCTGCTCCTCTTCTCTCCCCCTCCTCTTCTCTCCTCCTCTTCTCTCCTGCTCTTCTCTCCTGCTCTTCTCTCCTCCTCCTCTTCTCTCCTCCTCTTCTCTCCTCCTCTTCTCTCCTCCTCTTCTCTCCTCCTCTTCTCTCCTGCTCTTCTCTCCTGCTCTTCTCTCCTCCTCCTCTTCTCACCTCCTCTTCTCTCCTCCTCTTCTCTCCTGCTCTTCTCTCCTCCTCCTCTTCTCTCCTCCTCTTCTCTCCTCCTCTTCTCTCCTGCTCTTCTCTCCTCCTCCTCTTCTCTCCTCCTCTTCTCTCCTCCTCTTCTCTCCTGCTCTTCTCTCCTCCTCCTCTTCTCTCCTGCTCTTCTCTCCTGCTCTTCTCTCCTCCTCCTCTTCTCTCCTCCTCTTCTCTCCTGCTCTTCTCTCCTGCTCTTCTCTCCTGCTCTTCTCTCCTCCTCCTCTTCTCTCCTCCTCTTCTCTCCTCCTCTTCTCTCCTGCTCTTCTCTCCTGCTCTTCTCTCCTCCTCCTCTTCTCACCTCCTCTTCTCTCCTCCTCTTCTCTCCTCCTCTTCTCTCCTGCTCTTCTCTCCTCCTCCTCTTCTCTCCTCCTCTTCTCTCCTCCTCTTCTCACCTCCTCTTCTCTCCTCCTCTTCTCTCCTGCTCTTCTCTCCTGCTCTTCTCTCCTCCTCTTCTCTCCTGCTCTTCTCTCCTGCTCTTCTCTCCTCCTCCTCTTCTCTCCTCCTCTTCTCTCCTGCTCTTCTCTCCTCCTCTTCTCTCCTCCTCTTCTCTCCTCCTCTTCTCGTTTAGTAGCGGTCGTTTCGGTGCGTGCTTCCTTCCTTCTCTGTGTAAACGGAGTGACCTTCAGGTGTTTGCTGCTCGTCCTGGACTCAGACTCTGGAGGTCCAATGTGGAGGGAGAAGTTCAGGAGACCCGTCTGCTCAAAGGACTCTTCAGCCACAAGGTGACCCCTATGTCCTGTGTCCTATCCCCTATGTCCTCTGTCCTAACCCCTACGTCCTGTGTCCTATCCCCTATGTCCTCTGTCCTATCCCCTATGTCCTCTGCCCTAACCCCTACGTCCTGTGTCCTATCCCCTATGTCCTTTGTCCTAACCCCTACGTCCTGTGTCCTAACCCCTACGTCCTGTGTCCTATCCCCTATGTCCTTTGTCCTATCCCCTATGTCCTTTGTCCTAACCCCTATGTCCTCTGCCCTAACCCCTACGTGCTGTGTCTTATCCCCTACGTCCTCTGTCCTAACCCCTACGTCCTGTGTCCTATCCCCTATGTCCTCTGTCCTAACCCCTACGTCCTGTGTCCTATCCCCTATGTCCTGTGTCCTATCCCCTATGTCCTTTGTCCTAACCCCTACGTCCTGTGTCCTAACCCCTTCGTCCTGTGTCCTATCCCCTATGTCCTCTGCCCTAACCCCTACGTCCTGTGTCGTACCCCCTACGTCCTGTGTCCTAACCCCTACGTCATGTGTCCTATCCCCTATGTCCTCTGCCCTAACCCCTACGTCCTGTGTCCTATCCCCTATGTCCTCTGTCCTAACCCCTACGTCCTGTGACCTATCCCCTATGTCCTTTGTCCTAACCCCTACGTCCTGTGTCCTAACCCCTACGTCCTGTGTCCTAACCCCTACGTCCTCTGGCCTAGCCCCTACGTCCTGTGTCCTATCCCCTATGGCCTCTGCCCTAACCCCTACGTCCTGTGGCCTATCCCCTATGTCCTCTGTCCTAACCCCTACGGCCTGTGTCCTATCCCCTATGTCCTCTGTCCTAACCCCTACGTCCTGTGTCCTATCCCCTATGTCCTCTGTCCTACCCCCTACGTCCTGTGTCCTATCCCCTATGTCCTCTGTCCTAACCCCTACGTCCTGTGTCCTATCCCCTATGTCCTCTGTCCTAACCCCTACGTCCTGTGTCCTATCCCCTATGTCCTCTGTCCTAACCCCTACGTCCTGTGTCCTATCCCCTATGTCCTCTGTCCTAACCCCTACGTCCTGTGTCCTATCCCCTATGTCCTCTGTCCTAACCCCTACGTCCTGTGTCCTATCCCCTATGTCCTCTGCCCTAACCCCTACGTCCTGTGTCCTATCCCCTATGTCCTCTGCCCTAACCCCTACGTCCTGTGTCCTATCCCCTATGTCCTCTGCCCTAACCCCTACGTCCTGTGTCCTATCCCCTATGTCCTCTGCCCTAACCCCTACGTCCTGTGTCCTATCCCCTATGTCCTCTGCCCTAACCCCTACGTCCTGTGTCCTATCCCCTATGTCCTCTGTCCTAACCCCTACGTCCTGTGTCCTATCCCCTATGTCCTCTGTCCTAACCCCTACGTCCTGTGTCCTATCCCCTATGTCCTCTGTCCTAACCCCTACGTCCTGTGTCCTATCCCCTATGTCCTCTGTCCTAACCCCTACGTCCTGTGTCCTATCCCCTATGTCCTCTGTCCTAACCCCTACGTCCTGTGTCCTATCCCCTATGTCCTCTGCCCTAACCCCTACGTCCTGTGTCCTATCCCCTATGTCCTCTGCCCTAACCCCTACGTCCTGTGTCCTATCCCCTATGTCCTCTGTCCTAACCCCTACGTCCTGTGTCCTATCCCCTATGTCCTCTGTCCTAACCCCTACGTCCTGTGTCCTATCCCCTATGTCCTCTGTCCTAACCCCTACGTCCTGTGTCCTATCCCCTATGTCCTGTGTCCTAACTCCTATCCCAAGTCCAGGAGATATCTCTGCTCAAAGCTAACTCCTACCTCCTCCCCTAGGTGGTGCTCTCTGTAGTTACAGTGTTTCTCTCAGGTCCCACAGGTGGTGCTCTCTGTAGTTACAGTGTTTCTCTCAGGTCCCACAGGTGGTGCTCTCTGTAGTTACAGTGTGTCTCTCAGGTCCCACAGGTGGTGCTCTCTGTAGTTACAGTGTGTCTCAGGTCCCACAGGTGGTGCTCTCTGTAGTTACAGTGTGTCTCAGGTCCCACAGGTGGTGCTCTCTGTAGTTACAGTGTTTCTCTCAGGTCCCACAGGTGGTGCTCTCTGTAGTTACAGTGTGTCTCAGGTCCCACAGGTGGTGCTCTCTGTAGTTACAGTGTGTGTCCCACAGGTGGTGCTCTCTGTAGTTACAGTGTGTTTCTCTCAGGTCCCACAGGTGGCGCTCTCTGTAGTTACAGTGTGTCTCAGGTCCCACAGGTGGTGCTCTCTGTAGTTACAGTGTGTCTCAGGTCCCACAGGTGGTGCTCTCTGTAGTTACAGTGTGTCTCAGGTTCCACAGGTGGTGCTCTCTGTAGTTACAGTGTGTGTCTCAGGTCCCACAGGTGGCGCTCTCTGTAGTTACAGTGTGTCTCAGGTCCCACAGGTGGTGCTCTCTGTAGTTACAGTGTGTCTCAGGTCCCACAGGTGGTGCTCTCTGTAGTTACAGTGTGTCTCAGGTCCCACAGGTGGTGCTCTCTGTAGTTACAGTGTGTCTCAGGTCCCACAGGTGGTGCTCTCTGTAGTTACAGTGTGTCTCAGGTCCCACAGGTGGTGCTCTCTGTAGTTACAGTGTGTCTCAGGTCCCACAGGTGGTGCTCTCTGTAGTTACAGTGTGTCTCAGGTCCCACAGGTGGTGCTCTCTGTAGTTACAGTGTGTCTCAGGTTCCACAGGTGGTGCTCTCTGTAGTTACAGTGTGTCTCAGGTTCCACAGGTGGTGCTCTCTGTAGTTACAGTGTGTCTCAGGTCCCACAGGTGGTGCTCTCTGTAGTTACAGTGTTTCTCTCAGGTCCCACAGGTGGTGCTCTCTGTAGTTACAGTGTGTCTCTCAGGTCCCACAGGTGGTGCTCTCTGTAGTTACAGTGTGTCTCAGGTCCCACAGGTGGTGCTCTCTGTAGTTACAGTGTGTCTCTCAGGTCCCACAGGTGGTGCTCTCTGTAGTTACAGTGTGTCTCTCAGGTCCCACAGGTGGTGCTCTCTGTAGTTACAGTGTGTGTCTCAGGTCCCACAGGTGGTGCTCTCTGTAGTTACAGTGTGTTTCTCTCAGGTCCCACAGGTGGTGCTCTCTGTAGTTACAGTGTGTCTCAGGTCCCACAGGTGGTGCTCTCTGTAGTTACAGTGTGTGTCTCAGGTCCCACAGGTGGTGCTCTCTGTAGTTACAGTGTGTTTCTCTCAGGTCCCACAGGTGGTGCTCTCTGTAGTTACAGTGTGTCTCAGGTCCCACAGGTGGTGCTCTCTGTAGTTACAGTGTGTGTCTCAGGTCCCACAGGTGGTGCTCTCTGTAGTTACAGTGTGTTTCTCTCAGGTCCCACAGGTGGTGCTCTCTGTAGTTACAGTGTGTGTCTCAGGTCCCACAGGTGGTGCTCTCAGGTCCCACAGGTGGTGCTCTCTGTAGTTACAGTGTGTTTCTCAGGTCCCACAGGTGGTGCTCTCTGTAGTTACAGTGTGTCTCAGGTCCCACAGGTGGTGCTCTCTGTAGTTACAGTGTCTCTCAGGTCCCACAGGTGGTGCTCTCTGTAGTTACAGTGTGTGTCTCAGGTCCCACAGGTGGTGCTCTCTGTAGTTACAGTGTGTCTCAGGTCCCACAGGTGGTGCTCTCTGTAGTTACAGTGTGTCTCAGGTCCCACAGGTGGTGCTCTCTGTAGTTACAGTGTGTCTCAGGTCCCACAGGTGGTGCTCTCTGTAGTTACAGTGTCTCTCAGGTCCCACAGGTGGTGCTCTCTGTAGTTACAGTGTGTGTCTCAGGTCCCACAGGTGGTGCTCTCTGTAGTTACAGTGTGTCTCAGGTCCCACAGGTGGTGCTCTCTGTAGTTACAGTGTGTCTCAGGTCCCACAGGTGGTGCTCTCTGTAGTTACAGTGTGTTTCTCAGGTCCCACAGGTGGTGCTCTCTGTAGTTACAGTGTGTGTCTCAGGTCCCACAGGTGGTGCTCTCTGTAGTTACAGTGTGTCTCAGGTCCCACAGGTGGTGCTCTCTGTAGTTACAGTGTGTCTCTCAGGTCCCACAGGTGGTGCTCTCTGTAGTTACAGTGTGTCTCAGGTTCCACAGGTGGTGCTCTCTGTAGTTACAGTGTGTGTCTCAGGTCCCACAGGTGGTGCTCTCTGTAGTTACAGTGTGTGTCTCAGGTCCCACAGGTGGTGCTCTCTGTAGTTACAGTGTGTCTCAGGTCCCACAGGTGGTGCTCTCTGTAGTTACAGTGTGTGTCTCAGGTCCCACAGGTGGTGCTCTCTGTAGTTACAGTGTGTGTCTCAGGTCCCACAGGTGGTGCTCTCTGTAGTTACAGTGTGTGTCTCAGGTCCCACAGGTGGTGCTCTCTGTAGTTACAGTGTGTCTCAGGTCCCACAGGTGGTGCTCTCTGTAGTTACAGTGTTTCTCTCAGGTTCCACAGGTGGTGCTCTCTGTAGTTACAGTGTTTCTCTCAGGTTCCACAGGTGGTGCTCTCTGTAGTTACAGTGTGTCTCAGGTTCCACAGGTGGTGCTCTCTGTAGTTACAGTGTGTCTCTCAGGTTCCACAGGTGGTGCTCTCTGTAGTTACAGTGTGTCTCTCAGGTCCCACAGGTGGTGCTCTCTGTAGTTACAGTGTGTCTCTCAGGTCCCACAGGTGGTGCTCTCTGTAGTTACAGTGTTTCTCTCAGGTCCCACAGGTGGTGCTCTCTGTAGTTACAGTGTTTCTCTCAGGTCCCACAGGTGGTGCTCTCTGTAGTTACAGTGTGTGTCTCTCAGGTCCCACAGGTGGTGCTCTCTGTAGTTACAGTGTGTGTCTCTCAGGTCCCACAGGTGGTGCTCTCTGTAGTTACAGTGTGTGTCTCAGGTCCCACAGGTGGTGCTCTCTGTAGTTACAGTGTGTGTCTCAGGTCCCACAGGTGGTGCTCTCTGTAGTTACAGTGTGTCTCAGGTCCCACAGGTGGTGCTCTCTGTAGTTACAGTGTGTGTCTCTCAGGTCCCACAGGTGGTGCTCTCTGTAGTTACAGTGTGTGTCTCTCAGGTCCCACAGGTGGTGCTCTCTGTAGTTACAGTGTGTGTCTCAGGTCCCACAGGTGGTGCTCTCTGTAGTTACAGTGTGTGTCTCAGGTCCCACAGGTGGTGCTCTCTGTAGTTACAGTGTGTCTCAGGTCCCACAGGTGGTGCTCTCTGTAGTTACAGTGTGTTTCTCTCAGGTCCCACAGGTGGTGCTCTCTGTAGTTACAGTGTTTCTCTCAGGTCCCACAGGTGGTGCTCTCTGTAGTTACAGTGTGTGTCTCTCAGGTCCCACAGGTGGTGCTCTCTGTAGTTACAGTGTGTGTCTCAGGTTCCACAGGTGGTGCTGTTCCCTCGGCCCTCTCCCTCTGGTGGGTGCAGTCCCTCAGAGAAACAGCTGGGGGCGCTGTGCTGCTTCCATCAGAAGTGGCTCCTGAGCTGGAACGAGTACAGCCTGTACGTCCTGGACTACAGCACCCAGGTACGGCTCTAAACCGGCTCTAAACCGGGTCTAAACCGGCTCTAAACCGGGTCTAAACCGGCTCTAAACCGGGTCTAAACCGGGTCTAAACCGGCTCTAAACCGGGTCTAAACCGGGTCTAAACCGGCTCTAAACCGGCTCTAAACCGGGTCTAAACCGGCTCTAAACCGGCTCTAAACCGGGTCTAAACCGGGTCTAAACCGGCTCTAAACCGGGTCTAAACCGGCTCTAAACCGGGTCTAAACCGGCTCTAAACCGGGTCTAAACCGGCTCTAAACCGGCTCTAAACCGGCTCTAAACCGGCTCTAAACCGGCTCTAAACCGGGTCTAAACCGGCTCTAAACCGGGTCTAAACCGGCTCTAAACCGGGTCTAAACCGGCTCTAAACCGGGTCTAAACCGGCTCTAAACCGGGTCTAAACCGGCTCTAAACCGGCTCTAAACCGGGTCTAAACCGGCTCTAAACCGGGTCTAAACCGGGTCTAAACCAGGTCTAAACCGGCTCTAAACCGGGTCTAAACCGGCTCTAAACCGGGTCTAAACCGGGTCTAAACCGGGTCTAAACCGGGTCTAAACCGTGTCTAAACCGGCTCTAAACCGGCTCTAAACCGGCTCTAAACCGGCTCTAAACCGGGTCTAAACCGGCTCTAAACCGGGTCTAAACCGGCTCTAAACCGGCTCTAAACCGGGTCTAAACCGGCTCTAAACCGGGTCTAAACCGGCTCTAAACCGGGTCTAAACCGGCTCTAAACCGGCTCTAAACCGGCTCTAAACCGGCTCTAAACCGGGTCTAAACCGGGTCTAAACCGGGTCTAAACCGGCTCTAAACCGGGTCTAAACCGGCTCTAAACCGGCTCTAAACCGGCTCTAAACCGGCTCTAAACCGGCTCTAAACCGGCTCTAAACCGGGTCTAAACCGGGTCTAAACCGGCTCTAAACCGGGTCTAAACCGGCTCTAAACCGGGTCTAAACCGGCTCTAAACCGGGTCTAAACCGGCTCTAAACCGGCTCTAAACCGGCTCTAAACCGGCTCTAAACCGGCTCTAAACCGGGTCTAAACCGGCTCTAAACCGGGTCTAAACCGGCTCTAAACCGGGTCTAAACCGGCTCTAAACCGGGTCTAAACCGGCTCTAAACCGGGTCTAAACCGGCTCTAAACCGGCTCTAAACCGGGTCTAAACCGGCTCTAAACCGGGTCTAAACCGGGTCTAAACCGGGTCTAAACCGGCTCTAAACCGGGTCTAAACCGGCTCTAAACCGGGTCTAAACCGGGTCTAAACCGGGTCTAAACCGGGTCTAAACCGTGTCTAAACCGGCTCTAAACCGGCTCTAAACCGGCTCTAAACCGGCTCTAAACCGGGTCTAAACCGGGTCTAAACCGGGTCTAAACCGGGTCTAAACCGGGTCTAAACCGGGTCTAAACCGGGTCTAAACCGGGTCTAAACCGGGTCTAATCCGGGTTCAGAACGGCTCTAAACCGGGTCTCTGATCTGGTCTTGGTCTTGGTCTGGACTTGGTCTCTGGTTTGGTCCTGGTCTTGGTCTTGGTCTTGGTCTTGGTCTTGGTCCTGGTCCTGGTC